>FIZR01021581.1:0-23516 GCA_900060175.1 Ferrisia virgata | reverse complement strand
TAAATTATCAGAGCATTGCTAAAGATAGGTTGGAATGGCAGAGAGTGAAGAAGGCCTATGCCCAAAATTTGGGCCCGACATCAAATAAAAAAAAAAAAAACTATGTATAAATTATAGTTAAGATGTAAAATGTATAATTTTAAGTCTGAACAGGCTATAATGAAAAAAAAAAAAAAAAAAAACCGTAATTACTGCGTTTTCTCTGGGATTTTTTTCTCAATATTTCATATCGTTATGTTCAATTTTTCACTCTTCTTTCCTCGATTCCTCTGCTTATTCGCAATTTTATGAAAGATAAAATTATCTGAAACCTGAAAATCGTTTCTAATTTTGTTTATTATTGTAAGTAAAAAATTCTTACAAAGGATTTATTAAATTCATAAATACCGATCGAACATAATAACCGACATTTTGTATGAAAAATTTCTAGTAAATTCCAAATTTTTATTAATAAATCGTTGGAAATTATTTAAAGAAGAAAAATGCTTCTATTAAGAGGAATTTGATACAGTGATGAAATTTGATGAAATTTTTTTCACATGCGAAAACAGACGAGATGCCTAATCTGTTCCCTTGTTTCCCGCCTTTATAATAAACCTTTTCGGCATCAAAGTAACATTTCGAAAAATTTCTTATGAAATAAACGAAAACATCCGAGTAATAAATTTCTCTCGTAAAAAAAAGAATATGAGGAACCGGAGAAGAATTTACAATACGAACCGAACCGTGTTTTGTTTATGTAAGGTACCAAAAAAAAAAAAAAATAAAAAATAAAGAAATATTTTAAACAACCAACGAACGTAACATTAGCTATGAAAAAAAGCATATGAAAGGAAACATTAAAAGTGAATAATTTCATAAACGTTAAAATGTGATTACAAATGTATTTTTTATACTTTGTATTAAAACCATATACTTACTTTGATACTATTCGTATATCAAAGTTACACTTCCACGAACTCGTAAGATTATATTTGGGCGTAAAGGCAAAGAAAAATAGGTAGTTTTTATGTTATTTGTTGTAAAAGTATGTTTCTAAATTACCAAGTACGTATCGTTACTACACACTCGAATTTTTTTTATTAATAAATCATCAGCGAACTAAAGTACACGATTCGTTGTAAAAATTCAATCATAATTTAGTAGCTTTGTAAGGTTAAATTTTGGAGGGAAAAAAATGTACACGATATTGTTCTTGAATTTTTTTCCTTTCAGATCAGAGTAGATCCACGATAAGGTCTTTATTTTATGAAATACTCATTTTTAACACTTAGTTTAACCAGTAATAGCGTACTTATCGCTGAAATTATATTTTAAACACGTGTCGTAAAATATAAACGCGTGTAAAACTTTTACTTAAAGCTGTAAAACAAAAGTCATCAGGAGAACTTCATTTGTTACTCTTTTTGTATGTATTTTACTGCTATCTTAATAGAACATACATGGACATACATGTACGAAGGAAGTACCTTAACTAGAGTCATAATATACTGTGCTTGGTGTAGATGAACGTTGAATGTAACCAGAGCAATTCAAACGTAAAAAAGCACGTTGCGTTGGTATAACAAATGGACATCGATTTTATTAATGGTAATAATACTACTTGGGTTAGTTGTGTACCTAATACCTATGTATTTGACAAAGTTGTTGTAATCCTTTAAATTGCTCGCGAAACACGAGGCGAAATTAATTTTCTGTGTGGGTTATCGCTGATGTGATGTACTTACATAGAGCTCACGTTATACAATAAAATTTGACAGAAATTATATTGCACCGAAATAGATATTTGTGAACTTTGACGAACCATTTGCGAGATGAAAGTGGAAAATTTTTTATCTGTTGTGAAATAAAAAATACATTAATTTGTTGTCCCTCTTCTGTTGTGATGATGAATTTGGAATGTTTAGAATGAGTTAATATACCTGATGTTTCGCATTAACCTCCCTACCCTTAAACCAGTGATAGGTCAACCCGTGAGACTTATATGTTAAATGGTTAGCATACTTGAAGAAATCGAAGGGGCTAATTTTCAAAATTTCATTTTTACCTAAACTGGCTGCTCGTTTTAAAAATTCATGGAGAAAAAATTATTAGTGATGAGAATTCACTGTTTGCTCTAAAACATATTGTGTATACTATCGAGTATGTGTGGTATAAAAGTCACGAGTGGGGATGAAGTGGTTCGAAAAATATGACAAAATGAATGCAGAAAAAACATAACTAAAAGTTGGCAACTTTTTCAGTTTTTTGTGAATAACATTGGAGAAGCTATAATGAGCGTATAATTAAATTCCTTAAAATGAGCAACGGTACGTCCCCGGTGTTGAGACCCCGTTTCGAAAACGGTTGTCTTGAACCAATTTTAAGAGGTCCTTTCATGGTAACTTTTTAATCAGGTTTTCTGCAGGAATCTTGACCATTGCATTCGTCAGATTTGATATTTTTTTATTTTTTAGTCAGGTTTTTCGAAGGGAAACCCTGACCATTACAATTGTCCGATCTGATATATGTATTTTTTTTTTCATCGGGTTCTCCCGGGAGAAAAGATTAATTACTCTGCGCTATACGGGCCAAAATTGCTGAAATTTAAAATTTTGCCAAAACTCGCCGACTGTATTTTTTTATTAAAACTTGAACGTTCCATGCTCCAAATTGATAGAGGTCCATTTTTGAGGATGGGGTACGTGAGGGTGAAAAATCGAAAAGTAACAAAGTTCCATTACCAATCGATAAGAAATCGAAAGAGCTGTAACATATCCAAAAATGAACTGTCTACGTCGATTACAGCCCAAGAAATCGGTCCATTTGGATCATTTTCGGAATATTTCGACCATTGTTCGTCTGTACAGGCCATACTAATTCACCTAGAGGGTTAAACTTGGTAGGTAGTTGACAGTAGTGCCCAGGGTGTACCTTTTGGGGGTCTCAACCATTCCTGTCCAAATGAACCCCTTCTACAGCCCCGAAAAGGGAAATTTTTTCCGAATTTAACGATAAATATGGGTAATTGTAATACATTTCCAAGGAAATCTTTTTTCATCATTGATTTTATCGCGTTGATGAGACGATGACAAAGAGATTAAAGGTGGGCCATCTATTTAAAAGTGTGCCTTTGCTTTTTTGCCAAATTTATATTCCAGCCATGGCAGTTTATTTTCATGAGAGGAAATACAGAAACCTAAAAGTGTACCATTCTAAAATATCGATAAGATGCATACAAAACCTCTACCACGACCTAAAAACTTGGACAACAGGAAAATCTGACTCTAAAAACATCTCAACACAAGGCTTTTTTTTTAATTTTTAATTTTTTATCTAATTCTCCCGAGGGAAAAAATTAATTACTCTGCCCCATACGGGCCAAAATTGCTGAAATTTAAAATTTCGCCAAAACTCGTCGACTGTATTTTTCTATTAAAGTTTGAACGGTCCAGGATCCAAATTGAGGAAGGTCCATTTTTGGAGATGGAGCTGAGTAGAGAAAAAAAATCTAAAAGTGAAAAAATTTCACTGCTAATCGATAGGACATCGAAAGAGCTGTAACATATTCAAAAATCAACTATCTGCGTCGATTACAGTCCAAGAAATCGGTCCATTTCGACCATTTTCGGTATATTTCGACCATTGCTCGTCTGTACAGGTCATACTAATTCATCTAGAGGGTTAAATTTGGTAGGTAGTTGACAGTAGTGCCCGCGGTTTGCCATTTTGGAAAACTCGACACGTCATCACTCACCCATTCCATTACAGGTCCAAAAAACCCATTTTTTCAACGTTTACGATTAATTACTCATATCTACGGGTCACCCTAAAGAAGCTAGCTAGCTAGCATCTTGAAACTTTGTACTCAGGTTGGGGAGATATGCAAGATGTGCCTTTTGGGGGGTCACAACCTTTCCTGTTCAAATGGACCCCTTCAACAGCTCCGGAAGGGAAAATCTTTTTCGATTTTTTCCAAATTTAACGATAAATATGGGCAATTGCAATCCATTTCCATGGAAATCTTTTTCCACTATCGTTTTTTACGCGACGATGATGAAGAGAGCTATCTATTCAAAAGTGTACCTATGCTTTTTTCCAAATTTATATTCGAGTCATGGAAATTAATTTTTGTGAGAGGAAATACAGGAATCAAAAAGTGTACCACTCTAAAATATTGATAAGGACGTTTATGCACCTGTACGACGACGAATTAGGGACGTGGACAACAGGAAAACCTGATTTCGAAAGCATCGCGACACGAAGCTTTTTTTTTTAGATTTTTAAATAAGAGTTTTTAATTTTAGTCATCAATTTCGTATTGGAGATTTATCTCGAGCTCAAAGTTTGTTTGTTTTTTTCGTAATGTTACGAGTACAGAACAGGTAGATATTGGAATGAATACCTGAAACCCCGAAAAGGCACTTTCAAAACAACTACTTAATCTACTCACTAAATGTCAATTTCCTAGCTAAATTAATCATTTGGGTGGTAGGAGGTTTACTGAAATGCACGTTGCATTTTATAGGTTTAACTGCACACCTACTTGAGCATCTCTGATCCGCATCATTTAAGTTTTCAGTAGAAGAATTCGAAAATTTATTGAAGGCCGGGTAGGAGGGGGTAGAGGCAACTGGTGTGAAAAAAATAAGTATTTCGGGTATACTTGATGATATTTGCCTCACACACATTATCCATGTCCTATAAAAAATATGTAGGAAATTGGGGGGGGGGGAGATGTCACGGGTATGCCCCGAATGAGGAAAATTGATATTATAGTTTAAAATAACATATAAACTGAATACAACTCATAAATCATGGTTCAGTCATAGTTTCCTACCATTTACAGTGTAACCCTTAAAACTGCCTTTTTTAAAGCTCCTCCCCTTTCCGCCTCCCTGTCCAACCTATCATATGTATAGAAACATTTTAAATACAACATGTAGGGAATTGAGTCTACTGTAACAATGAAGTTGATATTTTAGCAGATAAAAAAAAAGTAATTTTTTAGGGAGTTTTTGCTCCTCTGTGGGTCGCGCTTATCTCCTATCACTGAGGACTTTTAGTATGTTGCTTATAAGATGCCTTCTTGACGTTATCATGAAAGCCCCCTGAGAGCGGAATTTTTTTCTCACTTTTACCTAAATTCACCTAGTTGAGGTGTAAAAATATGGCGGTAACTTTGCACTAAAACGAGGTATTACTCGAGGACAAATGCTGAATCTGAATTCGTGATCGTATTGCCAGGGGGAAGGGGGGTGAATTTATGCGAAAACGCCACCAACATCACCATCTGACTTTTCTATTTCCACCACTGTGGGATACATATTTTCATCCTCCAAGTTGAATTAATACTCGAATAAAACCCAAGCAGCCGCCTACGATGAGCAAAAAAGAAAAATGCTCCAAAATCTAGAACAATTTTTCGATTCCCAAAGCCGTCTTTATTTATCCCTAAAATATACAACGTCGGAGTAAATATTTGCTTCATTCGTCTACTTTGCGGTTTTCGTTCATACTACAATTAGTCATTCGCTAATCCTGCGTAGTACAAGCCAATCTGCTTTCTCGGAGTAGAAATTTTTCTCCCCCTGAACTGTCGCCTACAGCGTCTAAAGTCTGCCCATAATATGGCAGTAAGACTATAAGTGTGTAAAGTGTAGCAAATTTCATACTGTTCGGCGTTCGGTCGAAGTGTAAAATTATCGCAAAAGCTCATTAAAATTCCCACACGCCGGTCTAGACAGAGCATAGAGTATTGTATATACGCTGATTGCACGACCGATTTATATATACCTACTTATGTAGCGAAAGGCGAACGAAGCATAGCGCCAAGTATACGAGTACAGACGTGGAGAAAATATTAATTTTTGTCACGTACTAAAACAATATTGTAAAATGTATTATTGACGCCAATTTACTGTCGTTATCCTGTAGGCGAGAGTGTGTGTGTATGTGTAATGTGTATTCATAAGCAACGTAAAAGACTGAAGCTTTAATTTTAATTCTTGCGGATAATCTTCATACCCTTTTTTTTTTCCCCTATCGCTCTCATTATGAAATTGGTCATTAAAAACACTCAAGTTGGGGAAGAAATTCGTCAACTTATTCGAAGATTGTAGTTTTTTTTTTTTTTTTCATTAATAAGCTATTTCGACGGTTGGGTTTTTTTTCCCTGCTCAAGTAGACTTCGACGACGAAGACGACGACGTCGTCGTCGTCGTCATCGAAAAGTGGCATACTTAATGATGGAATTCTTGAGTAGGTACCTTCTTATGGTATGGCGAATTACTTCCGCGCAACGACTTCGTAGAGATTTCATTATTGCGTTCGAGTGTATGAATAAGAAGGAGAAGTAAAAAAATTCTCTATACGTCAACGATGAATTGTTAACAGAGAGAGGCAAAAAAAAAAAAGACTACGTCGAGTGATAACGTATACTAAAAACGAACTTATAATAACCAAAACGTACTATATACATGCACATTACGTACGAATGTTTACGATAGGCGTCTTCTTCAATTTCCATATACACAAGATATCTTACTTATACCATTTCCACATTCATTTCCTGTTTATCCAACTTGTGTGTACGTTTATGCGCGAGTAAATAGGGTAATTTTTTCGCAATAATCTTAACTTTGGCTTGATAATCCGTCGCGTTTCACGAGAATTTCGCTAACGTTAATGTAATCGTATTTCGGTTCATGTTGAAAATGATGATGGCTGGATAGGAGAATATACTTCTATGTATATATTTTTTTTTTACATGTATTCGCTACTACATTAAAAGACAATTTACCTAGCTAATAAATACTTTGATGATTTCTAATTGCCCAAGAGCAGAGCCCTAAGCAAAATCGCTTTACATTTCGAATTACGTACTAACTGGTACGTCTTTTTCTAATAGATCATCTATTTTCGGCGCCTGTAATTCGACAATTAATCGTTTTTTTTAAATTGCATAATTAATGCCATCGAATATCGAAATTTTTGCATTAGAGGATGCCATTTTTTTTACGTGCGATATTTGAAACGTACTTGTGAAATACGTATTCGTCATTGCTCTTGTCATTGGTTGAGCCTCCAGCTCTAGAGTTTTTTAGCTTAATTTTCTATGTCATATTGTCAGTGAAAATTAGGCTATTACAGTCCATCGATGAACGTTGGTGGGGGGAGGGGGGACCAACAAAATCTGTTTTGGAGTACTAGAAGGCCATTAAGACAATTTTTGGTCATTTCAGGTGTTTTTATTATTTTTTATTTTTTTCCCCTAAACCTTGAAATCATTCACTCAGCTCGATACTGACCAAAATCGCTCCAGTTCGGTCAATCGACTCAGTTTGGTGACAGATTTGATATATATGAGTGGGGATGACCTTGGGTCAAAATTCAGTTTTGATTCATTTAGGGGAAGGGAGTGCTGAGGGGCCAAACTAGGTCAATTATGAAGGGTGATATGAGGGTTTTTTTCCTTTTCAACCTTTGGAAAAGGACTGTTCTTCCCCTATGTCGCCACCAAAATGAGCTAGGAAGTTGAAATTAGGTATGTACGTTCAGTAGGAAGCCTCCACGTGCCTTTTTAGGGGTCCTAACTTTTTAGCTCCATTGCACCCCCTCACAGTACTAGAAATTTGTTTTTTTTGGTCAGGTTTTCTCATTTTATGAGTTTTTTCGAGTTTGTTCCTCCAATAACTCCCCTCCAAATAACGCTATATGTTCCTTGGGTGAGAGGGGGGGGGGGTTAATTTTTCAGGCTGATTACGTCCTTTCACAACCTTAAATATGTGGTTTTTGGTCGATTTTTCATATTATTTGAGCTTGTTCCTCGCGTAATTCCCCTTCAAACTGGGCTAGGAGCTTGAAATTTGGTATGTTCATTCAATTGGGACGATAGATGTGTCTTTTGGGGGTGTCGACTTTTCAGCCCTATTACACCCCCTCAAAACGCCACTATGTGGTTTTTTGGTTGGTTTTTCCTATTTTTTGACTTTGTTCTTCGCATAACTCCCCTCCGAATTGTGTTGGGAAGTTGAAATTTGGTATGTATAGTCAGTAAGGACCGTAGAAGTGCCTTTTGAGGGTTTTAACTTTTCAGTTTCATTGAATCCTTTCTGTCCTCGATGCTTTTTTTCAATTCTATTTTTTAGTTGGGCAACTATGTCAAAATTTTAAGAAGTGCAAAAGTCATCAATTCTTTTATTTTTCAAAATTTTTCAGTTTTTCATTTTTTTGAATAACATTTCATCTTTTAAATTAACATCGAAAGATGTTTTTGAGCGCATTCTGGAAAAATCGTCAACAGTTACTGTCATCATTAGATGACATTAGTGGACCGTCAACAGTGTGACGTCATCATTGAACTGACATCAGTGGCCAAATTTTTATGACCTAGAATGACATCAGTGGACTTATTTTTTGAAAGAATGATTTTATGGTTTTAAGTTGAAATGTTGAGGAAAATTGGAGATGTTTGAAGTTGACCCATCAACAGTGGACCTTGACCTAAAATTGATTTTATGATTTTGAGTTGAAATGTCGTCATTCGCCGGCCCGCCATGAGCTTGACCCTGAATTGATATTAAGATTTCAATTTGAAAAGTTGAGAAAAATAAGTCAACCTTGACCTTTATTAATTTCATGATTTTAAGTTGAAATGTTGAGGAAGACTAATGAAAGTTGACCCGTCCACAGTTGTCCTTGACCTTAAATTAATTTTGAAATTTCAAGTTGAAATGTCGAGGAAAATTAGTTGACCTTGACCCCGTTTGATTTTATGTTTTTAAGTTGAAATATTGGAGAAAATATCTGACTTTAACTTTTCAACATAATGTCTAGGAAAATTAAAGATGTTTGAAGTTGATCCACAAACAGTTGATCTTGACCTCGGATTGATTTTATGATTATGAGTTGAAATGTTATCAGTTGTCCCGTCAACAGTCGACCTTGACCCTGAATTAATTTTAAGATTTCAAGTTGAGATGTTGAGGAAAATTAGTTGACCTTTACCATGGTTGATTTTTATGGCTACAAGTTGAAATCTAAAGGAAAATTAAGAATGTTTGAAGTTGACTCATAAATGGTTGACATTGATTCTGCTTTGATTTTATGATTTCAACTCGAAATGTTGAGGAAAATTAGTTGACTTTGATCCTGGTTGCTTTTTTGATTTTATGTTTAAATGTTGAGGAAAATGGCAGTATCAGAACTTACATTCTTTCGATGTTAAGTAATTTTTTAATTTTTTTAAATAAAAGTTTCTTTTTCAAATGTTTTTATTTTTTAATTTTTCAATTGGAGGTCCATGCCAACATTTCAACATTGAGTGCAAGCAGTGACACACCCATGGGAGAAGTGAATGGGGGGGGGAGGAGAGTTATAGCCTTCCTAGGGGTAAAAAAATTGAAATTTTTGTTGCATTTACACCGAATTTAATATCAAATCACTGAAAACTCTCAACTTTCTTAATGTAACTTCAAAATTTGAAATCCAACCTTCGAGGAATACATTTTCCAAAGTTCGTCTCCACGCGTAGCACCTCCCTTGAAAAAATTCTGGGTGTGCTTAGTTTTCAATTTTTTGAAATAATATTTCAACATCAAGTGCAAAACTCGATCATATTCATCTTTCATCGTAAGTTTTTGATAAAAAACTTCAAAAATCGAAAAAATCAAAAACGTTGCATTTTTCATAAAATGACCTTCAGACCCGAGACATTTCGAAAACGTCACATTAAAAATAAGGTCAGAAACATTTTTTTCGGAGCAGTGCATGGACCCGAAACAAACATTCATTTCAGTTTTCGTTTTTCAGTTGGTTTTAGTTATACTCTTGGTTTTAGTTTTTCAAAAGGTTTTCTCTCGCTATTCTTGAAAGATAGTACCTAAAAATCTGAAACTAATTGAAGAATTGGGAATTGAAACGTGAATCTTAAACGTTGAAAATAATTTGAAACTTTGAAACTTTCAAAATACTACACGATTGTATTAGATCAATATTAAATGGGAGGGGGGGGGGGTATGAAAAATGTTGTTATAAACTACAAAAAAAAAATGGAGAAAAATTTACTTACAGCTAAAACAAAATTGAATTTTGGTCGTTTGGAAATGTTTTCGGGTCTGTGCACTGCTCTGGAGTGTACTCGTTGTTATTATAAGCAATTCTTACCATTGTTTTGGGTTCGTATTTTGTACGAGTTTTAACCTTTTACCCCGAAACTATTGTACGAATTGTTGATAAATGCGCGAAATATGTTTTTAATTTCACTGTAACATTCGATTTCATGTATGCCACTTATCAACCTCCCGTTCTCCATGTTTCAATTGAGTCAGGAAAACGATATTCTCTATTTATTTACCATCGTTAGTATCTGTTGTGACGTATATTTACCTTAGATGGTCATCGGTCACGTAAAATGACAATTAAAACCGGCTATTTGTTTAGATAATGCGATAGGTAATTTCGCAACCATCGATCATTTTCTTTAAAGCTTGAATCATTATTCGTATGTACTGTATCAATGTATTATTACGACCTTGACGCATACATGACTCATATGCAGTACCTCGTACACTTCTATTACCTTCGTGTGTAGTAGGTAAATTACGTAAAAATCATCTTAGATCTAGTATACGGAGAAATCGATTATCACGGTTAGTCGCATCAGTCAAAGGATAAAATTGAACCAGTCGCTGGGTTTATTATTAGAATTATAACGCACGAGTAGTCGACTAGGTACTTATAACAATAAAACAATTCGATATAATTTTGCAGACATATCCCTGGTCGCCTGATCCCTTGACATGACATAACATGGCGATGGTGATAGCGTCGTCATCGTCATCGTCATGTAATATGTATGCTGATTATTACACTTATGCAACACAAAACGACGAAAAAATTTGGAAGGGAGGGGGATGGGGAGGGGGGATAACAATAATTAACCTACATGTACTCGGAACAATGCACTACCAATTTAACGTAATTAATTTAAGTTTCATTTTTATAACATACAATGCAAAGTAAACTGCATAACCCAGAGCGAACCACCTCCCTCCCGCCTTCTGTCTACGTAATAAATATACTAAGTAGTCGCACGCGATTTTCGATCCATCGGCTAAACGAATTAATAAATTTGAAATAATTGTTCGTTACGCGCGAAATATGTACACAATAAAATTTTATTAGTTTTAAACGACAATATAAAGTTGGGCGTGGAAAAAAATAAAATAAAAGGCAATTAAAAATATTCAATTTTCCACGTCCTTGTTCTTTTGAGTTTTTGCGCTCGACAACTCTCGCAAGTCGCTAGGTAAAATTAAACTGCTAAAAAAAAAAAAAAAACATAAAATAAAAAAGCAACAACGTTTTCGCACACGACAAAAAATATAGAACTGAAATGAAAAAAAAAGTAGGAAGAGAGACGCGTTACGCAGCGTATTTTTACGAATCTCGCTTTTACGCAGTAACTCGTTAAAGCTAATTTCACAAAATCGTAACTTTTACTCTACTCGTCGTTGCCCAATGGTATGTTACTCTCGTCGGCGAAAAAAAGGCTTCATCATTAAACTACACTATATGGGAAGTTTAGGTAGATCTAGCTCTGTATAGGTATAGTTAGTAGCTGGCACTGCTACGAGTATAACGTCGAACGAACATGGAAAATAAAGCACGAAAACGAGGTATGATTTTGATATGGTATCTCGTGCGAGAAATTTCGCTGCCGGTATCTGAAATTCATAAACGTTACACGGTCCAGCGGTCACGAGTAATTCTATCACGGTTAACTGGAAATTTATATAGAGTAAGATTAATTTATAGGATTACCAGTTGAAAATAACTTATAGCAAGTTTTAAAACTTTACTATAAACGTCCACAGCAGTTGGAATACGTTCGCCCTGGCTCGTAGTACTCGTCTCGTTTGAGTTATACCCTTCTACCTGTTTCTTGGTCTCCTGTGTTCCACTGATGACCGACCGGTCGGTGTGCATTTTGGTCCGGATGCCGTGACTGGTAAACTGTCTTAATGTTTGATCGACACTCTCCGAAGAGTTAACAGATCGCTTACGCTTTCGTTAGCTCGACTTTTTGTATTTTATAGGGTTGATGCTCTCTTGAGAGGTGCAAATCTACAATAGGGATATATTACGTCTTATGAAATGAGCTTTCGTATTGTTTCATGATGAAGTGCGGTTAATTGGGTATTCAATTTGGTTGAATTTTATCGCGTGATTATTATTCGTAGCTACGTATTTCTTTGGTACGGATATTTCGAAACACGAAATATTGAAACATGATGCTTGAACGAAATGGCATCGTAATCGCTGAGATTATTCTCGAGTACGATTTGAACTTCGAACTTGGGACTCTACTTTACTGAACGGATCTTAGAAGTATAATGTTAGGTATATGAAATGGACAGCAGGAACATTCGCATTGCCGTATATGAATTTTCGTCAGGGCTGATGTCTTGAAGTCTCTTCCTTGGTTAGATTTGAAGAGAGGGAGGGATATCGGCCATTATATTTTATCAACGACCATAGATTTGTTAATTCGAACGGCTGTTAGGCTAGGAACAAACTCAAAAAATAAGGGAAGACGACCAAAAAACCATATATTCGGGGCTGTAAGGGGGTGAAATGGGGCCGAAAAAAGGGAGATTCATAAAAATCACATCTACGGCCCCTATTGAATCTACATACCAAATTTTAACTTCCCAGCTCTATTTTGAGGAGAGTTATGCGAGGAACAAACAGGAAAAACTCAAATTTCCGGGCTGTGAGGGGATGCAAAGGAGCTGAAAAGTCAGGACCCCCCTTCCCTAATGGACACATCTACGACCCGTACTGAATATACATACCTGATTTTAAATTTCTTTGCTCATTTTGGTCGAAAGACAGGATAGGAACAGCCCTTTTTCAAGGTCAAAAAGAGGGAAAACCCTCATATCTCTCCTCTCAATTGACCTAGGAGGTTGATTTTTGGATATGTTATACAGTATTGGATTGTCCATCGATTGGCTCAAAAAGGAACAATATTTAGAAGTTCTTCTCAACTTTCGGGCCTGAAGTCGCAATTGGTGGTAAGGGGACTCTTTTTTTCCCTAACCCTTCTCTCCTACCACCAATGAGCAACGCTAAAAAATTGGGGTTTGTGGCACAAAATTAGCCCGTAATTTTCGCCAAGTTTTAAGTCCAAAGTCGTCAAAGGGTATTCCCGAAGTATGAAGCAAATGGTACGTCCAAATAAAGCGAAGGAAAAATTTTGAAAAAATGAACTTTTTTAACGATCAAAAAGTGCATTTTCAGTAGTTTTGAGAACAAAATTAGCAGAAGTGTAAATTTTTTGCCTGATTTTCTATGTCAAATTGTCAATGAAAAACAGCCTATTACAGTCTATTGACCAGCGGTGGTTGGGCGGATACCAACAAAATCCTTTTTGGGGTTCTGGAAAACTATTAAGACGATTTTCAGCCATGTCAGATAGTTTTTTTATCCTCCCCTCCCATCATTAGAATCATTTACTCTGCTCAATACTGACCAAAATTGCTCCAATTCGGTCAATTGGCTAAGTTTGGCGGCAGATCAGATATATATGAGTGGGGATGACCTTGGGTCAGAATTCAGTTTTGTCCCATTTTGGGGGAGGGGGTATGAGGGGCGAAAACATCCAAATTATTCCTATTTTAATCAATGGATAGAAAATTCAAAGTTGTATAACACTTCCAAAAATCAACCTCCTAGGTCAATTAGAAGGGAAGATATGAGGATTTTTACCCTTTTTGACCTTGAAAAAAGGCTGCCCCCTTCCCCTTCTCTCACCAAAATGAGCCAGAAAGTTAAAATTAGGTATGTACATTCAGTAGGGTCCGTAGATGCATCTATTGGGGGTCCCGATTTTTCAGTACCATTGCACCCCCCCCCCCCCCCCCCCCCCCCCCCCCCACAGCCCCAAAAATGTATTTTTTTCATGGTTTTCTCATTTTTTGAGTTTTTTGAATGTATTCTTCGCATAACTCTCCTCAAAATAGAGCTAGAAAGCTGAAATTTTGTGTATACACTCAGTAGGGACACTTAATGTGGTTTTTGGGAGTCTCAACTTTTTACTGAATTTGTGGTTTTTAGGTTGTTTTTTCTAATTTCTAATATTTGTTCCTCGCATAACTCCCCTTTAAATTGAACTAGGAAGTTGAAATTTGGTATGCACAGTTGGTAAGGACTCTAGATGTGCTTTTTGGGAATTTTGGCTTTCTAGCCCCATTGAATCCTTCTTATCCCTGATTAGGAAAAAAGCATCGTAAAACGATGGTTTTTTTTTTTATTATAATTTTTCCGACTTCGAAGTGGGTGAAAATGTTCTGACCCCTCCCCTTAAATCAATTTTTGGTTTCGCCTTGTCTTCGAGATCTCGAGAACAGACTCAGTCCCAACTTCGAAAATCACGGCTTATAAGTAGCTCAAAAATCCTCCCATGAAGGGTTGAAAATTGCCTAGGGAGGAAGTGGATCGCATTTTTGGTCGTGTCAGATATTTATCATTATTTTTGTTTATTCCTCCTTCCATCGAATCTGAAAAATTTTTTTGCTTTGTTCAATATCGATCAAAATTGATAAAATTTTTGGAATAAGTTTCGATTAGCGAGGGATTTGATATTCTGGAGCGATGATGACCTCGAGTCAAATTTTAGTTGTGCTCAAATTTGGGGGAAGGGGTGTTGAGAGGTTACTATTTCAAAAATTGTTTCTTTTTGAGCCAATTGACATCAGGGTGTATATCAGATCGCGAAAAGTCGCTATTTTTTACCAAAAAGTCATTCAAAATCGGTCTAACTTTCAATTTTAAAAACTTTTCATGTTTTGTTGAAATTTCCTTTTGTTATTTTCATTCGTATTTTTATTGAATAATTTTAGATTTTTTTGTATTATTGATGTAGTGCTTTGTGTTAGTTACAAATGTTAGTTCACTTTGTTTTGGGTACTTCATGAATTTTCCATTTCAGGTGGGAATTATTCAAAATTGACTGTTTTAAAACTCTTTCCAAGAAAAAGAAATGAACAAAGCGTGAACTTCGTTGGAAAACCCAATTTTAAAAAATTCGGGAGAGGAGGTTGCATTGAAAAAAAGATTGTGAAAAGTTGCTAGTTTTGAATAACAAATTTTGGTAGACACCATGAGACATTTCAAGTTTGTATAACATATCTAAAAATCAGCCTCTTAGGTCAATTAGGAGGGTAGATAGGTTTTCTCCTTTTGACCTTGAAAGAGGTCTATTCCTCCCCTATCTTCTCTCCAAATGAAACTGTGCCTTCCAAGCTAAGTTGTCTCATGTTATCTTAGTGGAACACAGTAAAAAGTGGAAATGTATTGCTTAATCGTGTTTTTTTGGTAGATATGAATTTTTTTGAGGCATTAGGTAAGTTTTGATATTTCTACTTTCGCAAATATAGACATCCTTTTGATTATTTTCCACTCCGCCTTAATCTGATTATTGTGCTCTTCCATTGTAAATAAATTCCATTATTGTTAAATTAGTCCGTGCCATTTTGATTGAAATTATTCTGATCAAAATGAAATCGCTTTTTAGTTGTACTAGAATTACTTTCAGATAATGAACTTTTCACATCACCTTTTCTTTGGTATCCGTCTTCTACAGCTATACTTTCTGAAGAATATTTATTTTTTATTTTATTTTTTTAAAAAATCTATCTATCACTTACTGACGATGTTAGCTTGGAACCATAATGAACTAACCTTCAGCAGATATACCTTTTGCTCTAAGTATCTATTTGTCGCGTGATATGAAGCGAGACGAAATTTTATTGTGGTTTATGATTATCGATTTTTCTTACAACTAGCCCAATATTTTTTTTTTTATTACGCAAAACTACGTGAATTTTTCGTCGATTTATATTTTTGGTTTTTATTTCATTGAAATCAAGTCATAACTTCGGGTTGTGTGCGTGCGACACTCGCGAGGACGACAACGACGCGACGGAGAAAATCGTAAAATAAAACACTGTAAAAGATTTAAAAATGTATGTTAGTGAAATATTATTAGCTGAAGTCTGCGTATGCGTTGACGATTGTCTAATATCTTTCTCGTTTCGAAATTATTTTTTCAGTGGTGTTTATGAACTGACGCACATCCAACCGCAACGATAGTTGTAGGTTTGTTGACGATTTTTGGTCAAAATATCCATTATATGGAAAAAAAGGACGTAGGTAATTTCGAAAAGGGAACGTTTCCTAATTTGCGAGTATATTTTTATGAATTATTTCACTTCGGCTGTACGAATATTTATCATCTGCAAGTCGGTACAAATTTTCAAAAAATCGCCAAAAATAGCTGAAAATTTGGTTCCGAGGGTTTTGTGACTTGCGCTCTTCATCTAGCTTGCTTTTGTTCAAATCGTAGTAATGCAATTGAAAAAGGCTCCTTTGTAGGTACTTTCTTCTGAGGTTTAAACAATCGTATAAGTGATTAGATACGTTTGATGTTGCAAAACCTCCGTCATCGCCCAATGCACCAATAAATCATCGTACGAATTGTCCAAAATCTCGCGATAATTCGAACCATAATTCAAATTCGTATCAATTCGGTCGCGTCGCGTTGTAATATTTACTTCGTCGCACGTCCTCTCCGGGCAACCAGCGTGCAGCCCGGCGCAGCGCACCAAAATTATATACTCGTGCATAGAATTTGCTGAAGGGTTAAATTATTACACAGCTATTTGGTGAAATTTATGATAATACGTAGTTCTCATATACGAGTTGAATTACTTGCAGTCGTTCGTTTGAAATAGACTCGAAAATGTTAGTATCTTTTTAGGTTTTTGCTAAAGCTGTAAATTTTTCCACGTTTGTTTTACTCGTACACATGCATAATGCCACAATTCTTTCCTCGCTCGTTCTCGTTCTCGTCCTCGTCCTCGTCTCTCTCTACATCACCTACCATTCTCTAACGCGTATGCTTTTTCGGTCACAGATGAAAGATTTTTAGCACACAACGCTCGTAAAATGAGCAAAGAACAAATGAAATGAAAAACGCGCAGTTGAAATTACTCGCGTACCCATTCTATCTAGGTATGTAGATGTACGTACGTCTATGAAGGATATATATATATATGTATATATGGTATAAAATGGTGTACTGTTTGAAATATATCAAGCGTGATGCATGAAAACGTCAATTTTCCGCTGCAGCAAAAAAAGTTATACGTGAATATGCAATTTTTCGATATGAATTTTAACTTTTTATATGTATAAATGTATTCCGGAAATAGTTTTATTCGCTGGGTTAAGTTGCATATGTGTCTGCTGCGTTATGTTATATCTCTACATACCTACTTACTCTTGAAAATATTGTAATGCGAAATTTTTTTAATTTGTTTCAATTTTTTGTTTACAGATTATGTTCCCAAGTTTTGATAATTGATTGCATTATCCGTACTGGTATTCGTTGTACCTACTGATATGATTAGTAAGTGTTTGAATCAGCCTTACCTTATATATTTTTAAGCATAAGATGTACAGAGGGTCTCCCTCATTAAGATGAGGAAATCAGCCCTGGATTAAAATCAGATCCAAAACCGTCCAAAATGTCATTTTGGATGTAAAACTACTCATAAAAACTTTACACTCCCTACCTCTGCTGGTTCCTCATGTAGGTGACTCCAAATGGTAAAAATTCAAAACGTGATATCTGAAGATCGCTTGGGTAAAAAATTCTAAAATTTTTACAGATTATGCATACTATGCAGAGGTATGCATGATAATTTTTTTCAAAAAAGTTTGTCAAAATTTTCCTAATTTTTTCTCACTTTAAAATTTTTTTTTTAAATTAAAAAATTTGGGGGTTTACAGCAAAATTTTCTTCCAATACGGAAGAGGCACAAGGGAACGGATAATTAATGTCCAGAAAATCATCGAAAAGTGAAGGGAGTTCAACACACCTATAGTGATGTGTTTCATAAATTATGCCAACGCTTTTGACTGCGTGAATTGGAAGAAACTCTTCAAAGTTTGGAGTCCCTGCTCATATAGTAGATTTAATGGAGTCCGTATATGAGTTCAATTCTATGGTGGTGAGAGTTGAGGGTGAAGAATCTGAGGTTTTGCAAGCGGAACAGAGGGTACGTCAAGGATGCATATGATCCCCGCAGTTATTCAAAATCTATGGCAAGCACATAATTCGTGAGGCTCCACAGCATTGAAATGGTGGTATTTCCATTGGAGGAAGAAGAATCTGTAATCTGCAATGTGCACATGATACCATCTTAATTGCTTTGTATGAAGAAGAAATGGCGGAGCTTGTCAACCTGGTGAAGATAGCCAGTGAAAAACTTAAGGCTTCGTATTAATACATCAAAAACGAAAGTCATGGGGGTGGATCAGGCCAAAGTGTCTTCCAATTTCTACAGCTCTAAATGAATACAAATAGGTGAAAGCTTTCGTATATTCAGACGACATCATTGAAGCAGATGAAGGCTTGTCGGCAGAAATACAGCGCCGAATTGCTCTCAGCAAATCAGCTACGACCAGTCTGCGTAATGCCACATGTAATAACAAGATCTCCTGAAGGACAAGGAAGAGATTTATACAATCACTTGTTGTCTTTGTTTTCCTATATGCCGCGAAAACATGGACGTTGAAGGCAGATGATAAAAGAAGAACTGACGTCTATGAAATGTGGGTCTGGCGAAGGATGCTGAGGATACCCTGAAGAGCGTGATGAACCAACATTTCAATCGTCAACGAAATGCAGAAGCCAATCAGGTCAAGTGTTTTAAGCGAGAAACGCATTTTCAGGGTATTTTGGACATGTGACCCGGAGAGAAGTCGGAAATCTCAAAAAAGACATCCTCTTTGGTAAGGCTCTTCGTAAAACAGGGCGAGAAAGATCTACGACCACGTGATTTGACATCATCAAAAAGCGAATGGACTCTGTGGTAAGAGCTGCTTCACAGATAAGGCATCGTGATGGATGGGATGTTCTTTTAGGTGCAATATGGTCTTGAGCGATGTTCAAAATTTTTAAAGCTCAAATTTAAACCTTTGAAATGAAAGCTCAACTTTTCACGATGAGTATAAAGGTGGAAAGCTAATCGATGTTCAAAATTAGAACGAATGTCAATTTACTTTCTTGATCAGAAGCTCTAATGCTCCAAAATGACTAAAATTACCAAAAACTTTAAAAATATGGCTAAAGAAGAGTCGTATTAAAAAGTTAGTTGTTAAGTTATTCAATCTCAGTGGAGCCGAATTAGCAACAATTCATATGCTAGACGTCATTTAATCGTTTTTCAGTATTTTTCCACTTTTCAGCTGGCTAGGGGAGAAATTAAGTTAATATTGAAGCTCAGCGACCTCAATTCAGTAACAGTCGATACATTAATTCTATTTTTCAATTTATTTGAATTTTGACTATGTTGGGGGTAGGGGAGCGGTGGTAAAGGCGTTTAGAGCATCGGATCAAAAAATTAGCTGTTAACAAAACCCAGCGTCCTAAAATTAACAGAAAGTCACGTGTTACTTTATTTTCTCCATTTTTATAAATTTTGACTAAACTTGAGAACACATAAAATGCTCTACTCATGGTAATCTTTCCAGATTTTTGGATGTTGCTTTCAACCTGTAGGCTTATCATGAAAAGTTGAACTTTCATTTCAAGAGTTCAAATTTAAGCTTTCCAAATTTTGAACATCAATTTTGGTATTTGAATTCGCCATAGGTTGGAGTAAATTTAAAGGTACTCCGAAATTCTGGTCGTCGTCACTCAGAGTTGTTGTTGTTGGAGATGGTATTAATAATAAATCTGAAATGAAAAAAGCATAAGGAAATTGAGAAAATCTTTCCTTAAAAAATGAAAAAAGATGTTGTGGCTGGTAGCCGCAATGAAATCAGTTGCAGAAGTTTTTTTTTCAAGAATCTCGCGATGTCACCAGCGAAGGATTTAATGTGAACGAGCTTACAACTTCCTTTTTCTTTTTCCAAAGATGGCAAAAAAAGTACAAAACATGTTTGTTGAAAAAAAAAGAAGATAAATATGCCGGGTGTTTCACTGCTATGATACTTTCTGTATGTGTAATATTTTGCCTATGCTAATCACTGCAGGTGCAAAGATATAGGAACCTAGATTCTTTTTTCGTAAAAATATGAAGCTATTTTCGAAAATTTACAACTTGCTATCCAAAAATGCTAGAGACATCCTGTTTGTATCTAAGTGTAACGTATGAATCGTGCAGTATAAAAAAAACACTGCAACTCCACAAAAAAATTCAAATATTTACACTTGACTGTCATATTGTCATTGAAAACCAGACCTTACTTCTACTTCTTCATGGTCGACGATTCCCCGACTTTATAATCCATTTTGTAGTCCACCCATGCTATCTGAAATGGGCACGAGAGCTTCCTTGAAGATGGTTTTCAAGTATACGTTGAAGAGGGCTGCGGATAGAACACACTCCTGCCTCACTCTTTTCTCTATTTCTATCTCCTGTGTTGTTTCTCCTTCGCCTCTGACAAGAGCTTTCTGATGCCAGTATAGATGTGCTATTATTCTTCGTTCTTTATCATAGGTGTTAATTTTATTCAGAATCTCCATCAGTTTTTCGTGGCGTAGTACGCAGTCAAAAGTTTTTCAACTGAAGAAAAAATATCCAGTTTTACATCGTTCATGTTCAATGTTTGAAACTTTTCAAAAGATTGACCATTCTACAGATAAGCTATCCTAGCAAATCTTTATGATGATTTTTTTACTGGGAATACTACATCATATAATATGTAACAATGCACTTTGGCTCAAACAGGATATCTCTAGCATTTTTGTATAAAAAATGAAAAATTTTTGAAAATCTGAAATTTTTAAGAAAAAAAATTTCAAATTTAGGTATCTTTACCCTTGCAATGATAAGGATAGGCAAAACATTATACATACGTGTAACTCTAGTTGCTCTACTTGTGGTATGAAGGCGGTATTATTGTAGCGAAACACCCTGTATGTTTTATGACGCAGATTAAAAACATACTCATCGATCTTGTTGTAGGTCGGTTAGTAAGTTGGTAGGTAAGTACGAATTATCTATTATTTTATATTCTCTTCTCGGCATCAAGTGAATAAAAAGAGAAACACATTTTAAGAATTCTTTACAATTTTATTAGCTCGCATTTCCTTCCGTTTCTTTATTCATTTTCATTTTTCCTTCTTTACCATGCGTTAAAAGAGTAGTAATAACAATCTGGCGAATTTTACATTGCCCCATATCGAATAATGTACTTATGTATATATCTATGTATCATCTTAGCCATCTGTGATTTGTATGGAAATGGATATACTATGTACCTACAAATTTACTTAGCCATCATAACACTTATAATATTACATACACCTGTATGTTCGAAAGCGTATCAAAATATTCATTCAGATTCGCCTCGTCGAAAGACGTGACGATCGAAATAAAACACCAATTATTATCAACTGGTGTGGTGTGCCATTTCACGATTCGAATATTATCGCGTTACGTTACAGGATTTACCACGGTTAGATGGGTAGTGCTGCGTACATTGATACTTTTTAGCATCGACATCCTCGAGACAATTATCAATTAAGCGCCCACGTTCACAGTACCCACCAGTGCTGAAGCTTTGCCCTGCGAATAGCGTCGCGTTGCCTTGTTTTCCCTACTTATAATCGCGTATCACGTTTAACCTATATACCTACCTTGATCGTCTGCAGTCGTGTAAGTTCGCTGGCAACAGTTGTCATAATCGAAAGACGAAGCACGTACCTTGATTTGGGCTGTTGGCCAAAACTCACCTTTACTGGTAATTTACCGTTTAAATGGTCTCTCGTATCGAGTTCATTATTTCATTTATAGGCCTACTATGAATCCAAGTTCAAGGTTTTTTTTTTATGTAATGCCTACCTACGATGACGAGACGATTTATTTCAATTTTTTTTTTTTTTTTAATTCAAATGTATTCTACTCTACCTGTATTTTATATTACTTGTCAACTCGACATTTGACATTCGTATTTTTCTCTTTTGTTCGTTTATTTTGTTCAGTTGCCTGCCCATTCATTTTTCTGGTAATAGATGCCACATAAAATAAATGAATGCGATTCGAAAAAAATTATTTGAATCTTGATTTTCAGAGTAGTGATTCTGATTCGAATAATTTTTGAAGATTTTAAAAATAATTCAATGGGTTATTTTATTTGTGATTGTGATTCAAACTAACAATTTCTTGATTTGAATTTTTCAAACATTACAATCGACAAATTTGAATACTTGAAAAAAAAAACTGAAGAGAGTAATAAAAAATAAAATAAAATTATAAAAGAAACAACGATCCATGTCCCCAGCCATGCCTATATGGGGTTGAGTGGGGGGGGGTGGTGGAATTGTTACCAATCGCTGGTGCTTTGTTTGTGCACGTTTGTGCAGCCCTTTTAAAAGGGTTTGAGAGACATGCCATTTTCAAAAAGATGGTAGGAGGTCGAAACTGGGTTCAATCGTTTGTGCTTCGTCTGTGCACAAACCCTTCCATCCCTATTTCAAAAAACACGCTTGGGCGTAGCTACAGATATGCAAGTTTTAAAAGAGTGCTAGAGAGTTGGAACTAATAATGATGGAGATTTTGAAGTAGCTGGGTACCATGTGTGGGAGCCCAATTGTGCTGGAACCAAACATAGTAGCCCAAGTAGTCTTCAGGAAACAAATTGAAAAATATAATGGAATAAATATCGCACGGGCAAAAGATGGCCTCAATGGTCTTCTAAGACTCCAAAACTGATTTCGTTGATGTCCCCCCCCCCCCTCTATCCTGTGTAGTCGGTAGTCTGTAATAGCTTGGTTTGCATTTAAAATATAACATAGATTGTAAAATCAGGCTAAAAACAAATGTGACCCAGCAGGACAAAAGCCAGCAGTCGTGCACAAAATCGTGTTGTCACAATTTCGACTTCAATATTATCTTCATTGACAGCATTACTGACGATGTTTTCCCGCTGAGCGATACCATTATTATCGTAATGACGTAAAATGTTTTTAAATCTATCGCTACCAACTGGAGTTATAAAAAAGAACTGCTTGCAAACTGGAATTTCAGCAAACTCATAAACCATATTCAGTTGCTCCAAAGCAGCGGATCGATTCCGCTAATTCGTCTCAATGATTGCATTTTAGATAATACAACCAAATATTGGTTCTCCTTTTTCTAGTTCTTGAAATGCACGTCTGTAATAAATTGAACGAACTGAAAACTTGTACTGGGCCATAAATGTAGCGCAGTAATTTTCATTGTACATACCGATGAGAAATGATCAAATTCTTATCAAAGATTCTATTGCACTTCATAGAGCAACAGTTCACCGATTCCTCTCCGTTAAGTTTGGCAATTGTCTCATTATCTTCAGAATCAAGGCTATCTCTGACGTCTCGTGCTTTCATTCGTTTCTGCGCTGTCTCCGGTGCACTTGGTGTTATGTTTTGCTCAATTGAGCTTGTAGTCTGAACAATGCTATCAGCTACATCC
>FIZR01021580.1:0-57206 GCA_900060175.1 Ferrisia virgata | reverse complement strand
GAAATTTTATATGAGCCCCCCCCCCCCCCCCCCGAGAATAATAAAATGTCAAATGTCCTTGCACGCTATTTCTGGATAAACGATAAGATATTGTTGTATCAGATTGAAAATAATTTTGATGGGAGAACAACCTCCCCCTCACCCCAATATATCTGATACGCTCGAATGAAAAAAAATGACCTCGTGGTCATGTTTAGGAAGTTCCATTAAAGACGCAAAGATTCAAAACTGGTTCATCGATATAATCTTTTTTTGAAAATTTCCGCAATATCATAAGAAAATTCAGTAAATGTGTTGGATTTTTAGAGAATTTTCAGCATAAACGCGAATTTTTGACCACATTTTCAAACACAGAATTTTATGAGGAATAACTTTGCTCATAATTAATTTTCGAATCAATTTTCGAATGAAGTTAACGGTTCAGGAAATGAAGGCTAAAAATAAAAATATTTTCAAAAAAAAATCTTACATTGCGGAGCTGAAGTGATTTAAAAATTCCTACTGTTTACACCCCACCTCTTATGGGATGAAAAATTAAAAAAAAAAAAAAACATTGTTTAGGCGGGCCTTTGCCCCCATTTTATCTAGTACACGGTTTGAAATAGAATTTTCGCTTTGAAAAATTCGTTTTTGCGTCGTATAATTTGTCTCCAGAGTCTGAAGATATGGATAATTGACAATTTTGAAGGGGCAAAAGGGAGATGATTCTAGGTAATTTCAATTTTGGATTCTTTCCAAAGTTGGTAGGAGTAATGAAAACAGGTTCGAAATGATGTCAAATGAAAGTGGTAAAAATTAGGCGTCTCTGACTTCACCCCCCCCCCCTCACTCGACTCAACACTAATAAATTTATATGCAAAATCCCCCAAAATCTGTTTTAATTTTTTTGGTATTAACGTGACCAATGATGGGTCCAAGGCATGTGGGGGGGGGGGGAGATGCCACCCAACATTTTAATAACTTACTCCATGAAAAAATTGTCGATTTTTTCATCTTTCATATACCCTTCGTCACCTTAGCCACTCCAAAATGGTTCACATTTCGGTGAAATAATTAATTTTTTTTTAAATAAAAACAGGCAAGCAAATGCCCCAGCAAAGGGGAGGGCGAAACTTGTTTGATATTTCAAGATCAAGAGATAAAAAAAATTAGCAATGGAGTAGATAGGAATGCCTCGTGGAGGGGATACAAAATTTTTCTTAGTAGCTGAACAAGAAATGGAATTTTTTTGGTGAAAAGTGTAGCATACAAAAGTAGTAGAAAAATTTACTAGCAATCTGTTACATAAAATAGCATTTAATATTATACTTGGGGGAGGGGGGCGACGGAGGTGTGCGACACCGCCCATACCCCAACTAAATCTGCCTCTGAACGTGACGTAGTAAGTCGCATGAGACCAAACCAAAAGTTTCCGTGTTTTTTTTTTGCTTTTTAGAAGTTTTAAAATCGTGTTTAAAAATGGAAATAATCGAATATTTTGAATTTTTTTGAGGTGAAAAGGCATAAAAATTACTTTCACTTATTGTGTTATCACAGATGCGATTTCAAATTTTTTTACTCAATTATCTTGAAAAAAAAAATCAAAATAAATTATTTTTTCCACCTTTGCACAGGATTTTAAAACCCTCAAAAACCCAAAAAAAAAATCGTGAAAATTTTTTTTTGATCTCATGTAATCTAAATATGACATGCTAATGCCAAAAAAATCGAAAAAAGAAAAAATGTTTTTTTGATTTTTTATGTAAATTTAAAACTTTTAACCAAAACAAGAGTGGATCTAAAATTTTTACCACGTTCATTTGGCATAATTTTGCAACTTTTTTTTCACTACTTCCGTTCAACATTTGAAAAAACCTTAAATTGAAACGTCCTAGGGGCGGATACCCATTAAACGATTTTTGTCGGTATCGAGCCCAATAAACCATCTTAATTTTCGAACGAAGTAAATTAAAAGAATTAATACTTAACGTGTTCAAAAATAGCTCATTGGTCTTATATGACCTTAAATCGAATTTTGCTGATATTATCATTGGTCTATAAATTGTAATAGCTGGATTTTCACTAACAAGAGAACGAAAAGAATCAGGTAAAAGTCTTTTGTATTGCAAATTTATAAAAAAAAAAAATATTTTGGAAAATTTAATCTCAGACTTAACGTTTGAAGGTCGGTTTACACTGGACTGGTGGGCGAGAAGAGGAAAATGAAAACGATATCAATCATCTATGGGTGGTTAGTGCACAACCACACACACCAAACACCCCACGAGACGACGAAGGGCTTTGAAAATGTAGCCTGTTTTAAATTTTCACAAAGGTGAAGTCTTTAAAGGGAGGGGGGGGCTTTTCTAAAAAGCAACTATGGTGTCGATTTCAAGGTTTTAAAAATATGTTTTATCCAAATCTAAATGATATTTTACACGAGGAAACTTTCAGAAAAGAAGATAATATGTGATCAGCCCGCAGCATGTGTTCGTGCTGATGGAAACAAAGAAACTATCATTTTGAAAAATATATACGATGATATAAAAAATAATGTAATATCTGCCAACGTTAGTTGCGTTATTGTTTTGTGTAAAAATACAGAAGGTAGATTCGATACGATGTTTACAAAGCTGGAAACCACTGAATTTTTCGTTCGAATGATTTTCTTTCAAAAGCAAGAGTAACAACAACTTAGCATAAATATAATTCAAGGAACCGAGCACGATTTAAAAGTATATAAGAAGTTAGCTATCATGTTAATCCTGGTACATATTTGAAATTAATACGTAGGTTATTTTCTCAGGCTAAATCTGAAGATCAGTGATCTTACTTGCTTACGGTTACGGTTATAAGACGAAATTTACGAGATATGAATACCGAATATGTATAGGCTCGTACGATGCATATAAAAGGAGGCTGAATCTGTATCTGGCTTTTGGGTTCACTCGAGCATGATTTTTCTCGCATGTAACGAAAGCGCAAACGATGAAGGAAAGAAAAAAAAGGTCACCGCGATTTTACTTCAAAGGGTACTCAAAATCACACCGTATAGTTTATTGGGGATTTTTTGCGATAATTCATTCATTCGCAATTTTATCGGACTATGTGATTTTTGCGGAAGGATTAATTAAAACCGATATGAAAAATAAGAGAATTTCACGTAGTCCGGATTATCGCTGCTTTGTTTGCTTCGTTGTGACTGGCGTGCTTCAATTACGGTGGTAAATTATAAGTACGTCGCGTCGTTTTTTTCTTAAAGCTGTCGTTATTTTTCGGTGCTTTTTTAAATGGCGCAGACCTGCTTCAATTTGATAATAAGCCAACAAAGGTATATAATGCGCAGCCATTTCATTTTATTACTTAACTGATGTCTTGTGACGTATGTTTCACTTTGAGCTCGCACTTTTTTCCACCTTTCTCTCCGTCACTCTGTCTGGCTCTCTCTCTCTCGCTGTTTTTCAGTTTCTATATCTTTCTTCTACTGCTTTCTCATTCTCTCTCACGTTTTCTTTTTTTGCCCGCACACAAAAGACTAAAAATGGCTATCCATTGTGGTCTGCTTTATGGTCCAAACTAACGGATTAGTAGATAAGCAAATTTTTTATGTACGCCTGCTGCCGTATATAAATGTCTTTTTTTTTCCTTCGCCTTTTTATTTCGCTAACGTATCGTAAATACCGGCTAATTTATTTTTTTTCCTAGTTTTCTCGAGATCGTTCGTTACCTCGTCAAGTCGTTTCTCTATTTCGTCCAAATGAGAAGAAGCTCTTAATAGTTACATATTTAACGCCATTGCGACGAACATGTAAAGGGAGTTAAATTTCAAACCTTTATAATGGCAAGTACTTCCAATAAAAATAACTATCAAAAGAATAGACATTAAAAAAAAATAGCCTTAAAATTAGATCCAAATTACGTGATTGTTTTATAATCTAAATAAGAGGCGTTTTTTTTCCATTTCGCTTTTATTCTGCCATTTTTTTTTCAGGTTTTTAGAAGAGCTCTAATGCTCGTATGGCTATTTAATAGCGATTTAATTTACGTACAAAGTGTAGGTAGGATGTTCTGTGCGCAGGCTTTGAATATCTTTTATCGTCAAATGGGGGGGCGAGAGGGGGAGGGGGTTGTACTGTAATTGAAAAACACGTTCTTACGGGTGCAGAGGGAAGGTGAAGCATTGAAACCATGAAAAGACTATCTATTGGTAGTGGATACCTTTTTTAGTAGAGAGCTGATTAGTGATTAGTTGATTGCTATGTGGCCCCCTTACAGGAAACCCCAGTCGGTCCTTTGAACAGTTACGTAGTAATTAATGTAGTTGAATTACTGCATACGTTCACTCATAACGTGAAAAATAATTTCACGTACGCTTAATCTAAAATTTATTTAGACAAGATACGCTTGAGTGTCATTTTTTCTAGCCCCCCACTACCGAGGATCCAGCTTCCATTCTTAGAAATGCACGTAATTCGCTTTCTGTAGCTCCTACCAAAAAAATTTTCAAATAAAAGTTTCTACTTGAAGAATTCTCTACATTTTTGGTCATTACAAAAATTGCATTTGGAGCAACCTTTGTGCCTCAAATCTCAATAATATATTCATCGAAATACTGAAAATCAAATTATTTTCGTTTATTATAAAAAATATCAAATATAGCACAAAACTGGTAATCACGAAAATTATTTTGAATGAAATTTTACATCCAGCATGTTGACCGGAATACTCTCACCTACGACCCCTCCTCACTACGACAACGTGCAAAATATGTGATTCGAGCTTGTCTGCAGATTGCAAAAATTTCTTCATGGAATATGTTGGGGGCTTTAGAAGTATTTTCAAATGCAAGAACTGCTCATAAAAACTGCCCTCAGATTCACATTCAACGACTAGTTTCATTCAAATTTTCGAAGTATAATTTTTTTTCTCAATCCTCAAGATCTAAAAGGTTAGGACTTTGAGGAAAATCGAACAAATGATCGAAAATTCAAGCAGTTTTTAGAGACCTTCAGCTATGTTCCATGATGATAGTTTTCAATCTGCAGACAGGGTCAAATCACTTATTTTGAACGTTGGTTCGTAGAGGAGGGTTTGCGGGTGGTGAGTGAGGGTTGGGGTATAGCGGTCAACATGTTAGATGTAAAATTTTATTCTAAATACTTTTTGTGACTACTAGTTTCGTGCTATGTTTGATATATTTTTTATAGCGAACGAAAATAACTTGATTTTGAACATTTCGATACATAAAATTTTTAAGATTTGAGGCGCAAAGGTTGCTACAAATGCAATTTTTATTATCAAAAATGTAGAAAATTCTTCAAGAAGAAATTTCTATTTGGAATTTTTTTTTTGTAGAAGCAATAGAATGGGAGATACTTGAATTTCTAAGAAAGAGGACTGGATCTTCGCAGCGGGAAGGAGTACGAAAAATGGCACCCAATCTTAGTTTAATCTAAATTCATTCTTGATAAAGAATCGGTCGTCAAATTGCTTTTTACATTTGATACGAACGGAAGCCATTTCTTACAGTAATTTGACTATTACCAAATATAAGTTCACTTAATCATGAGGGTTTTTTCGCTCCCATTTTCCTGGAATAAAATTATTCGAAATCACAGTCATCACCATATTTTGCAAAGCATAAATTACAACAAAATTTAAAATAAAACTAAACTTCATTTAAGTGGCACCTCTTTCATCAACCATCAAAAATACCTGCATGTTCTTATCATTTTAAAACTAGTTTCTTAGGTGTCTGAAAAGACTGAGTACAGAAGCGTGAGGGTTTCCAAAAATTTGTATAAATTACTCAAATTGTTCATCTGTGCTTTGCTCGTTCATACATACAAATAGCCTCTGCAGGCATCGAAAATTCAAACTCAACTCTAATTGTAGTCTATTGAAGCAGTATCACGAACACAAAAAATAAGCCCCCCTCCCTCTTTGAACAATTCCGTGGATAGGTCTTTTCACGTCAACGTTTTGAACTGATCATACGAAATGAATAAAACATGAAGGACGAAGGAGGAAAATGGCTTTAATCTGAGCTCCGGATCCCAAAAGTTGGAACCTCCAAAAGGTACATCTAAAACCAGCTAAAAAACACTTTTCGGGGATTGTGAAGGGGTACAATGGAGCTGAAAAATTGAAACTCCCGAAAGGCACACCTAGAACCTCAACTACAACTACATGTCAAATTTCAACCTCCTAGCTCAATGTTCGGAGGGAGGGGGGGCACATGATCGCCTTTCTCTATGGTCAAAAAGACAGCTCCTACGCCATACATTCCCTCATGATTGACCTAGCAGCTGGTTTTTGGGTATATTATACAACCTTTGATTCTCTACTAAATGGTTCAATAACAAATAATTTTTGCCATGTTATCTACTCAGCATCCTTTCCCCCAAATTTGGGTTTAACTGAATTTTGACCCAAGGTCGTCCCCGCTCAAAAATATCAAATCTGTCACCAATAATAGCTTTTTTCCCAAATTTGACTGATTTTGATCGGTATCAAGCTAAGCAAATGATTTTTAGTATCACAGGAAAAAAAATATAACAAAGGTAAAATATGTAAATGAAAATAAAAAAGAATAAATATCTGATATGGCTAAGAATGGTCTCAATGGTCTTCTAAAACTCCAAAATGGATTTTTTTGGCACTCTCCTCTCCACTATTCGCAAATCATTTCATATATTAAAAAATATATATAAATATGAAAAAAACTGCCCAAAAACTGCTAATTTTTCAATTTTAAGGTGTAAAATAATGGAAAAAATTTTCAAAATGATATTTCACTACTCAAAAAACGTGAAAAAAAATGAAAAAAATCTTTTAAAAATGAGAAAAATATGAAAAAATTTTTCAAATCATCACTTTACATCTTTACAGCTGTCAAAAACGTGTTAAACGAAAAAAATCGTTTAATATGTCAGTTTATGGTTCAAAAAAAATTGAAAAACTGGGAAAGAATGTTTAAGAAACGTTAGTTTGCTGTTTAACAGATGCAACATGATGAAAAAGACCACTGGGAAGGTCTTTTTCGACTCAAAAAATAAACACGAAAAAATTATTCAAAATTTCACCCTACAGTATAAAACAGTACAAAAGCGGAAAACCTATACAAAAATTTCCAACAATTTTTCCATTTTGAGGAGTAAAATTATGGAAAAAATTTTCATTTTAAACGTGAAAAACTAAAAAAAAAAAAAAAATCAAAACGATAAAACGTTTATTTAAAATCTAAAACCATGCAAAAATCACTCAACAGTCATTTCAAAGCGATAAGAAATCGTTAATTTTTCACTTTTAAGATGCAAAACCTCTCTTGAGTGATAGTAAAAAACGAAGAAAAAGCCAGAAAAATCATTCGAAATGACAATCTAAAACTAAAGACATGAAAAACAAAAAAAGCAACCCTTCGAAAATCTTTTAATTTTCATATTTCGGATGTAAAATCTATAGTGAGTTGACCTTTTGGCTTCGTTCGTGACTTTAATGATTTTCATCACTAAATAGATACGCTGTGATTAGCAGAGCCCACGAAGAAGGGAGGGGGGTGTAAAATAATACACTTGCATTGAGCTCCCACCATCACAAAACATCTCCGAATTCGAATCGATTTATTTGATCGTTTAACGCCACAACAGAAATGATGGTAGGAAAAAATTTTAAAAATCGCAGAAGAATTTGTGAAAATTTAGCGGAATCTGTGAAGTTGGCATAAAATTGCACAATAAAGCAGTATAACTGAATCCAGGAAAAACGAGTTCGTCAAACCATAGCAGTGAAAATATTATTACATCAAAAGCATCTAGATTATTATTAAACGAGTTTTTCATTAAAGCGCAACACTTAGGCACACATCAAAACTTCGAGTAGGTAGGTACGATAATTCACGAGTCAATTTTTAATTAAAAAAACAATCATCGAAATTATTCGTGAATAATTCGACAAGCAATTCAATCTGACGATAAAAACAGAACAGAAGTCGAATTTCATGAAAACAACAATCCCATTCACGAATGATTCTGTATAATTAAGTCGTCAAGGAAGCCGAGACAAAAAAAATTCGTAAAAGTGTAGTCAGCGAAAAACAAGCAGAAAAAATGAGTACGCCGAAGCTAAAAATAGTCCTATCAATCGGTTTTAATGAAGAGCGAAAAAGAGAAAATTAATCAGTTTTTTTTTGTTTTTTTTGTTTTTTTTTTAATATATACATTATAACTTTTATTTTAATATTCAAAGCGTTCAGTCAGTTCGCGAAAAAAAGCCCGAAGCTTTTTTTATCTTTCCAGTTGTTTTTTTTTCTTCTTTTTTTTTTTTTTTTTTAGGTGCGAAACCTATCCTTTCCTCCCTTGTACCGACCTCGCGATGGTCATTAATCTTAATCTGTCGAAAAGTTCGATTCGGACGAATATCCTCCTGCGCATAAAAGACAGGGACACCTTGACGGAGGCGGAGATTTTCAATTATAATAGTCATTTTACGGTCGACGAGAAAATTAAAATGACGAGCTTTCTGAACAATCGGTCATTACAGGTTTGCGATTTCGGGGTTCATTTTTTATAAGCTTTCCTTTTCGACCATTCTCGCTGGTTTGGTTGATCGATGTTTACACTGTTGACAAATTCGCGATACATTCTTTCTCAAATGAACCGTTAAAGCGAATGACTATACGCCAGGCAAGGGTAATTGATATGGGTCGTTTCGGTATGGATAGGTAGCTACTATACAGCTAGCCAGATATATATGGGAGTGGGTGTGTGTAGGTGTGTGTGTGTGTGTGTGTGTGTGTGTGTGTAGCAGTCTAGTGTGTACACGAAGACACATTATACATAAACTATAAGTACAAAGTGTTTGTGTAGGCAGTAGTTGAAAACTAAAAGTTAGAACTGTATAATATACCTACCTATAGAGTCAAAGATGGTGTAATTTTTTTTTTTTTTTTCATCGTTCGGTCGTCTGTTTGACGACTACCTACATAATAAAGCCTTTTAATGAAATTCACAGGGCACTCGAGAGTTATGGATTTTTTTTAATACTCCGAAAAATGATATAATAAAAAAGTTGATAATTAATACTTTTTTCACGCTTAATTGGGACACGTTTAAGAGCAAGTTGCTCGAATTTAATTCGCTCGCCAAGTTGCAAAGCGCCGAATTCGTTTACTCTCGGGTACGTTTTTCATTAACGTAATATTATGATTTGTACAATTTTTAATTTACTTAAAAACTCGTCGTAAAATATTAAAAAGCGTTTTGTTACACCAACATGTACTATTAGTGCCGAAGAAACAGTAAAATATAAAAACGTACAGTTTAGTAACTTTCAACAAAAACGCTGCTAACTCGATGACAATTTGGTCGACAAACAATTCACCCGCCGACTCCGTCCACGTTGTCGTCGTATAATTTCAACGCCAGATGTCGACATGTTGACATATGCCATTTTAGGCCAAGTTTTAAAATATATTTCAACTCGATAGCCGAGCAGCAGTCTCTTCCTTGATCGAGTTATATTTCCATACATGGTCAGAATCAATGCCAATAAAGATCGTCGGCATCGTGTCGTAAAAGAGCATTTATTCTTTCGGCCGATACGATGAGTCGGTAACTTGGTATAAATCTGTGATTGCGACATGTTGCATGTATACAAGAAACTTCACGCTGAATCTAGCGAATGAAATTTATGGCGAATGCCTTTGAAATATTTATAAAGAAGTTTCCAATCCACTCAAAAAATCTTACTTGTTTTTGATTCGGGATGGAGAAGGAGGAAGCGAGAGGCTAATTACTAAAATTTTCATCATAGAAAAATCAATTTTACAGTTCGAAATATTCAAGTATAAGCAGCAATATGATCACAAAGGGAAGTAAACCTAAATATCCCTACCTTGAGCTTGAAAATATTGAAAATATTTCAAGTATATTTACGCTATACAGTATGTTCAGTCGTGATATTACCTCCTTCATACTTCAAGTAATGCAACTTAAGTTACGTTCATGGGGTGGTTAGCATATCCCAACTTTTGCAGGTACTAGGTTATTCTTGAAATCTTATTTTCGACGAATTTCTAGTAATTTTTGGCCTGCTTTTTGATGTCATACCATATTTTTAATATAAATTAGACCTTTTTAAACTGTCAACTAACGGTGGATGGAGGGAAGAGTATCAACGGAATCCGTTTAGGAATCCAAGAAGACTAATGAGATCATTTTTGGCCATTTCAGATATGTATTCGATTTATTTATTTATTGAAACTAAAATTAATTTGCTCAGCTCAATATCAACCAAAATTGGGCAAATTTGTGCCATAGGCTTAGATTGGCAGCGAATTTGATATTTTTTGGTGGGGATGATCTTGGTTCAGAATTCAGTAATGTCTTAATTTGGGGGACAGAGTGCTGAAAGGTTAAAATAGCAAAGATTGGTATTTTTTTAAGCCAATCGATAGAGAATGAAAAATTGTTTGACATATCCAAAAATCAGCTCCTTGTGTCATTTAGGAGGGGAGGTATGGGTGGTTTCTCACTTTTTCACCTTGAAAAAAAGCTCTTCCGCTTATATTTTTTCTTCTTCAAATTAAGATAGGGGACTAAAATTTAGCAAGTACTTTTAGCACAGGTCCTAAAATTAAATCATTAGAAAAGTTATTTTAGAAATTTATTTAATATCAAGAAATAATTATTAATAAAATTTTATTTATTATTGAATTTTAAATTCAATGCATTATTTCTGCCATATTAATATTTAATTAAAATAATTAAATTTTCATTAAAGGAATGATTTAAATTTGGTGAGTTATTTAGTCACTCTATATTAAAAAATTTTATTTGTTTTTCGGGGGTTTCAATTTTTTGGTCATATAGTAACCCCTCACAGCCCCAAAAGGGTGGTTTTTTGCTTGGTTTTTCTTATTTTTTGAGTTCTTTCTTTGCATATCTTCCCTTCAAGTTGAGCTAAGAACTTAAAATTATGTATGAGAGTTTAGTAGATATGTTTGATGCACCTTTTAGGGAGCGGAGTTCAACTTAACAACCCAGCTGCACTACCCCACCCTCAATACCTTGTAAAAGTAATTTTTGCTAAATTTTTTCTGATTTTTAAGCTTGCTCCACACATAATTCCTTTTCAAATTAGTCTGGGAGGTTGAAATGTGGTTTGTAAAATATGACAAATTAAATAAAAAAAAGTTTGTAAATTCAAAATTAAAAAATGTTTATTCGCAACTTTTCAAAAATTGGTATAAGTACCCAACTGGAAAATTTCTGGCGAAATAACAGGATCTCGCCTCCCATATTACTTTGCATGGTTGTATTTTTCCAAAGTTGTTTAGAAATTTTAAGAAAAAACTACTTACAACAACATACTTTTCCCCACAACATCCAGATAACGTGAGGAAAACACATATAATCATGTCAAATAGGGTAGCGAGAGAGGAGGGTATTCTGTTACTCCAGCATATTTGAAGACATTTTTGAATCCTTAACATTTTCTTTGGGCATTTGAATCATCATATTTTACGAACCAGCTCAACTTCATTCTCTTCCATCCCATCCCAAATTTCTTAACCAATAATATTTTTGACCGACAAATGTTTCGAAAAGTTGAATCACAAATTCGCATAATTCGCCCCCTACAACCGTTAGGATATGCAAACTATTCCACATGAGTGTAAGTTGAGTTGCAATACTTGTGATAAGACGGAGGTACTATTGACACAGAATACCCTGTATAGATATTACACATGTATATTGACTTCAGACCCTTGAGCAAAGGGTGGTTTGAGGGTTAAAACCCCTCCCATGGACGAAAAAGATATGAATTTTTCTGGATAATTGCGCTGATAGATAAAAGTATAATTATTTCCAAAATTTTCGCTCTGTATTCTGGAGGAAAATGAAAATGCACTTTGTTGGCTAAGAAGTGACATTTCCATCGTAACAATCTACATTTTCTGAATCAAATCATAAAGCACATTAAGAATATGTATCTGTCAAAATTACACGTACATCCTTATGGCTTCCATCAACGAACGATTGCTACGTCCCAAGTGCCACATTACAAGATGATACACATGAAGCATTATGTATCGTATATCCATAATCTGGTATTATTATTCTACCATATAAAGTAATGCTTATTAACTATTTAGATTCCTTCAGCCTTGTTTTTCTTCGTATCAAGTAGATATATTATACGCACAATATTGCATAATAAAACATATTTTTACGACGCTGCAACTAGTAAAGAACACAACATTGTGAAAATAAACTCGCAAAAATTGTAAAATTTTACGTACCAGTTTTACATAGACTAGGCTGAAATATAAAAGCATTTCTACTATCGCATAAGAACTACGCCTCGATATCACCGCATCTCTTACGCAGTTAGTTACACATTCGCGGAATTCTGTTTCTTTTTTTTTTTTTTTTCTCAACTAGAAAAGAAAAATAATGAAAAGGATTGCGCTTCAGAGAAAAAAACAAGCAAAATGAACCGCAAACGTGTTTAAAAGTTGAGTAAAATGATAACAAATTTCCAAGGTGCTGGCTTCTTCTTTTTCATTGTTCGTCGTACAAAAGCTGAACGCGAACTTTTTGTATGGCGGCGTTATGACGGTTTTGAAAAGAGAAAATTGTACAAAGCTATACACTATTATATATTTAGCCTTAACCTAGCTCTTTTATACACATATACCTATATACGGCTTCATCACCGTGCAAAAGAAATAAAAACTCCAACTCCAAGCATTAGAACTGCTTCTAATTTTATACGAAACCGCGAGCACGATATAAAGCAAAGTACACGTATATAAGGCATATGGGTGAGTGTGTGTGTGTGTGTGTGTGTGGTGAGGAGGGTAGCTAAGATCGAGGGAGAGATTGATAAAAAAAAAAAAAAGGTACAAAAGAGAGGGCGAAAAAAAAGCGTGCCAAATATGCATTATGCAAATCACTCATTTTCAGTGAATGCAATCACGACGACGAGTAAGTACGACAAATCTGCGAGAATTTCCGAGCGGTAAAGCTAATTTAAAACTTTTTAAATAAATGAATGTAAATTGCCGCAACAAAACGTTTAAAAACAACGTCGTCGTCATTTCCGCATCTACGCTTTCCTTGTACAGAAGCCAACTCGGATGATGGTGTTGCGGTGACCGAGCAAATGAACAAATTGAATTACTGTGTCTCGTATTCGCGTCTCTATAGTCGTGTGATAGAACTCGAACACGAGCCCCAGCCCGAAGTACAGAAGCCAGTTAGAAATGACATTTGCTCAATTGATAGTATTCCAATTGGACACGATGGAATTGATCGAATTTCAACGTGTAAGTTTGCGTACGAGTACATTTGGCTCGCACTTTACCCCCTTACAACTTCTTTATCAATTCTGGTACATAATACGCCTTCAAAACCTACATATCATGTACGTATGTATTTGTATAGTGAGTCGTGAAATTGGTAGGCCTCAATGTGTATGCGATGGGTATACGAATAAATAACACTAAAATGAGGAAGGCTTTAAAAAGATTAAAAACATTCTACAACCTCGAATGATTCTGCATTTTGAGAAAATTTTTCAACCCTCAAGCAACCTCACTTACGTTTATAGCTTTGCACATGAATCTACAAGTAACATGTAAATTTTAATAGGTAGGTCTAGGTAGGTGACATGAGTATGAGAGCTACTTTGCACATGGTAATTAAAAAAGAATTTAAATTCATTCGAATACATGAGCATTTAAAAGAGATGGAAAAGTTATTCATATTAAATTAATAAACTTAAGGCACATTGGACAAATATAGAAAGTGAAAGAGACGAAATTCGATAGATTCAAATAAAACGTTCTGAATTTTAAAAAATAGTGTAAAACTTTTGAAAAGGAAGTGAAACAAAATTGTAAAAATGTGATTCGATTTTTTTGTTGAGACAAGTAACTTGAGGTTTTAAAAATTTCAAAATAAATTCTTCGAAAAATGTTCAATTGCAGTAATTTTTTTACACCAATTTTTTATACCCTTATCTTCATTCAACATATCGAATTTCAACCCATTTGGAAGGGAGGTATACGTAGAACAAAAAAAAAAAAGCATCATAAGCAACGCTTTTTCAGTCAGATTTTCTTGAGCTGAAAAGTCGAGACCCCCCCCCCAGGCACATCTAGGGTTCTAACTCAACGTACATATCTAATTTAAACTTCCTGGCTCAATTAGGAGGGGAATTATTCAATGAACAAACTCAAAAAATAAGAAAAAAAGATCAAAATACCAAGTATTTGAGGCTGTGAAGGGATGAAATGGGGTTGAAAAGACGAGACCCTCAAAAGGCATATCTAGGACCACTATTTAATGTGAATACCTAATTTCAAGTTCCTAGCTCAATTTAAAGGGGAGTTATATGAGGAACAAACTCAAAAAAAAAACAAAAATTGAGAAATCTCGATAAAAAAATCACTTTTCTGGAGCTGTGAGGGTGTGTAATGAAGATAAACAGTGGGTTTGGAGAGATGATAAACATGGGATAAACTTAAAAAATAAGAGAAAACGCAGAAAACAGTTTTTGGAGGCCATGAGAAGGTGCAATAGGGATAAAAGGTCTAAACTCCGGAAAGGCACATTTAGAACCCTTACTTAATGTACACATGAAATTTCCACTTCCTCGCTCAATTTGCAGTGTAGATAAGTATAGTACAAACTCAAAAAATTAAAAACATGGCTTTAAAGAACAGCTTTTCTGGGTTACTAAGGGGTGCAATGGTGATGAAGAATCAAAATCTTGAAAAGGCTCATCCAACATTCTTACCAAATGTACATATCCAATTCATAATTCAATATGGGGGAAGATATACCTGGGACAAACTCAAAGAAAAAGGTCCCAAAAAACAATATTTTGGAACTATGAGGAGGTGCAATAGAGATGAAGAGTTGAAATCCCCCCAAAAAAAGATATCTAAGATCTCTACTACATGTACATGTCAAATTTAAACCCCATAACTCAATTTATTGGGAAAATATGCATGGAACAAACTCAAAAAAAAAGGGGGGGAAATATATTAAAAAAACAGTGTTTTATAGCTGTGAGGAGGTGTAATGGGGATGAAGAGCTGACATCCCCCCTCCAAACAAATCTTTGACCTGTACTACATGTACATGCCAAATTTCAACCCAATAACTCAATTTAGAGGGGAGATACGAGCGGAGTAAACTCAAGAAATGGAGAGAAAGGTCCCAAAAAACTATATTTCAAGGCTATGAGGAGGTGTAACAGAGATGAACAGATGAAATACCAAAAAAAACAAATAAGTCTCTTGCTACATGTACACGTCAAATTTAAACCCCATAACTTAATTTGGAGGGGTAATAATACGCATGGCACAAACTCAAAAAAAGGGGGAAAATCAATAAAAAAAAACAGTGTTTTAGAACTATGGGGAGGTGTATTGGGGATGAAGAGTTGAAATCCCCAAAAAAGACATCTAAGACCCACACTACATGTACATGTCAAATTTCAACCTCATAACTCAATTGTCAAGGAAGGTAATGTGCATGAGATAGACTGAAAAAGAGAAGAAACCTCCCCAAAAAACAGTGTTTGATAACTATGAGAAGGTGTAAGTGGGATGAAGAATTGATATCGCAAAAAAACAAATCTAAGATCTCTACTAAATGTACATATCAAATTTAATCCCTATAACTTATAGATAATCTCAAAAAATAAGGAGGAAAAAGCCAAAAACAGTTTTATGAGGCCATGAGGAGGTGCAATGGGGATGAAATGTCTGAAATCTCACAAGACACTTGTAGGACTTTTGCTAAATATTTATATGAAATTTAAACTTTCTACCTATACTAGGAGGGGAGACACATTTGGGTTTAATAAATGTACTTGTCAAATTTCAACACTATAAATCAATTTAGAGGGAAGGTACGCATGGCACAAACTCAAAAAATAACGGGGAAAACCCCAAAAAACAGTGTTTCAGGGCTATAAGGAGGTACCGTGGGGATGAAAAATCAAAATCTGGGAAAGGCACATCTAGAACCCGTACTAAATGTAGGAGTCAAATACACCTGAAAAATTGATTTTCTAATTATACCAAACTGTTATCTGTACATAAAAAATAACTAAAATTGGGGACAGTGATTATCAGGAGTGGGGGTAATTATGAAGATAGAAATGTGATTATGTTTTCTGTTATGTTCCTCATACGGATCTGCAACATCAGAAGTGTTTTTCACTGAAAGTCGCTCATCTCATAAACCATTAGGATGGATAGTCCAGAACTTTGGTCAAATACGTAGTGCGCAACCAACGACCATCTGTGGCCTTTATTGAAATATTCAAAAAATTTAGAATCGATTCAACTAAAACCTCAAGAAATGCACTTCTCATTCATTGAAAACCCCATTTTTCTCAAAATTTTGTCTTCGTTTTCTTTCTCAGTCAATTATTTCAACTGAAAACAAAAGTTGGGTTTCAAACACCCCCCTCACCAATTTTCAAAAAACAATTTCGCTAATTCAAATATATAAATATTTATACAACTTTTTTCCACTTCGCAGAGGTATTGGTCTCTCCCTCGTCAAACCACTAAACACCAATTATTCTGCAAAAGCTCTAACCCCCCCAACCTAATTCCCTACCCTATGAAATGGTTGCCGTTCAATATTATACTTATAAGTAATATGCTTTCTAGCTGACATTAAATTTAAATTTCTTCAAAAAGTGATTATTTTTCTAGCAACATCACGTCTCAAACTATAAAAATATTTTTAAAAATGAATTTTAAAAAAATACTGATTTCTTCTTCGTGTTTTGAATAGGGAATCGAATTTGAAAATTTGCCTCGCTGGAAATTTTTTTCTTTCCCTTTTTTTTTTCTCTCAAGAGAGAGGTATAGACTATACGATTCAATGCATTACTTATTACTGCATATTTTGCATATTTTTGTTACATTTTTTTCTAGGACCCTTAAGCTTTGCAAAGAAAAAAAAAAAAATCAAAAATCAGAACACTGTATCATTTACTTATCCTTCTTTCTAAATCGATTATGTTGCCATTGCCAATACCCTTGAGTCGAGGACTCGTTCAAGGATAAATAAAAGAGCGAGAGATGTCAAAAAAAAAAAAAAAAGACAAAGAGAGACAGAATGAAAATCCCTCCGGATATCCTTCCCTCTAGTGACATTTTGGTAATTCGGTAGGTATCACTCTTGCAGCATAAACAAAATTTCACGTACAATTCCAATCTCAAATACACATCTCGTTCGTACACCGTTAACATTTCCATTTTTAAGCACGTTTTTTTTTTTTTTCACTCGCCCATCTCTTAACCATACGGGCTTAGCCACCGGCCACGCATTCTGAGTCGCTGGCTGAAGGAGAATGCAAGGTTACGTCCAATTTTCTTCATGTTTCAACTCGCCACACTGTTCAAATATAAGTAATTCATACGACTACCAATACATATAAATTGTTCATTTCGTTCTGTTTCAGAAAACCGCGACAGGATGATTTTTTCTTGAATTTTCATCGCACGTACTACGGCCGGCCTGCAGTCTAGTTAAAAATGAACAACGATTCGACTCCGCCATTCTGCGGTTCAGAGTTGGTGACTTTTCAGAAAGTTTACGCTCAAAATATACACGGTTACGCGAGCTTACTAATATGTGTGATCGGATCACTGGCCAATTTAATGAACATAGTGGTACTGACGCGAAAAGACATGATATCTCCGACCAACGTCGTGCTGACCGGATTAGCGATAGCCGATTTGGTCGTATTATTGGAATATATTCCATACACAATGCACACTTACCTCAGACCGACCAGCCATTCGGTGAAAGATCGATACACCTATGGATGGGCGATGTTGGTACTTTGGCATTCGAATTTTTCGCAAGTATTTCACACGATTTCAATATGGCTGACGGTGGTGTTGGCCGTTTGGAGGTATATAGCGGTCGCGTATCCGCAAAAGAATCGAGATTGGTGTAATATGGATACGACGTATGTGGCGGTGATCGCCGGATACATATTGTGTCCTTTGCTATGCATACCAGTTTTCTTGTCGTTTAATGTGATGCCGGTGGTCGAACTGCTGGACGATAACGGATTCCAGACGAAAAATCACACCATCGGTACCAACACTACCGTCTACGTGGTTACCATGAGCGAAATTGTCAAACAGAATTTCATAAAGGATTTAAATTTCTTAATATACAGCGTATTGTTCAAGCTGACGCCATCGGTAGCGTTGACTGTGTTGAGTCTCAGGTGAGCATTTTCATTTTTCAAATTATCTGCGAAAAAAAGAAAAAAAATTATTCATACGTTAAATATAGTATCTTCAATTAATGTCGAATATACTTTGGGAAATTGCATGTAGAAGAAAAAATAAAGCAGTAGGTGTGATAAAGCCATAAAAGACGGTATTATTGAAAAGATATAAAATAAGATAAAAGCGAGCAAAGGATGAAAGATGCAAACGGTGAAGAGGAAAAGAGAAATTGTTTTTCAATGAAGCAATAAAAAAGAAATCAATACGTTCACGGCGGACCCAAGAGAGAAACAGAAATCGTAACAATAAGAGTAGTAAAAAAGATAGGCTATAAAGTCATACGTTATCGTAACTTATTTTACATGACTCAAAACTTCACTCACAAATGAATATCTCGAATATTTAAACTACAATCAAACAAGAGTAATAAGGTCACGAAATGAACGAGGAACGGTTTTCAACAAAATGTAAATTAAATTTTACGTGTATTCAGCTGATTATATTTTTATCAATGAACCAGATACCAGCTTGATTTTCAATTTTTTTTCAGCCAAGTCTGAGTGTTTACTAGGGCGTTTCGATTTTGATTTTTTTATCAAGTTGGAGAGGGCGGGGGAGGGATGAAAAAATTGCGAAATGATGTGAAATGGATGTTGTAAAAGAAAATGAAAGGAAGAGTAATAGTTTATTTTGAAAGTTGAAATTTGGTGATTGATTTTACGTTGAAATATCTAACCTTATGAGTGTGTTATTATTGAAGATGAATTTTGTAATAAAAAAAGCACAGATAGAGTTATTGTTTGATTTTATACATTTTCATTGCTCACTTTTAGGCAACTTTTTACCCTAATTTCGATAATTTTCAACATTTTTTTTAATAATCTAAATCAATTTTCAACCATTTTGCAACATTTTTTTGTAATTTTTGATCATTTGACCGCAAATTTTGATAATTTTTTTCAAAAATTACCCTCCATTTTTGGGTCTATTTTCACCTATTTTTCAATATTTTTTCATGATTTTCAGTCAATTATCTGCATTTTATACCAATTTTTGGGTTATTTTTTACCCAATTTTCCACGATTTTCAACGATTTTATTCGTAATTTAGGTCCATTTTTACCCTATTTACAACACCTTATCATGATTCTTGATCAATTTTCTGCACTTTTTACCTATTTTGAGAAATTTTTTACTCAACTTTCTATAATTTCCAACGATTTTATTCGTTACTTGGGTCAATTTTTACCGGATTCTCAACATGTTACCACGATTTTTAATTAACTTGCAACACTTTATACAACATTTTTTCGTGATTTTCGATCAATTTTCGGCAATTCTTATCTCTTTTTATCAAATAAAAAACCCAATGCTCAATGATTTTTCCGCATAATTTTACTGAATTTTGAACTATTTTTGAGGGGTTTAGATTGATTTTGTACACTGATTTTTAACGATTTTCGGTCAATTTTTATATATTTTTCAACATTTTTTCGTTAGTTTTGATCAATTTTGGTCATTTTTTACGCATTTTTTATTGAGTTTTACCCAATTTTAAGGAGTTTTAATTCTTTTTAATCATTTTTTCTACTCTTTCAATGGTTTTTGAAAAATTTTATACAAATTTTAATATCTTGACCATTTTTCTTTCTCCTATTTTAGGTGAATTTTTAACTAACTTTTAATGGGGTTTCGTTATTTTTGAAAAATTTTCTGCTATTTTCACTTAATTTTGACAAATTTTTGCTCTCTTGTCAATTTTATTCAACAATTTTATGTCAATTTTGTTTAATTTTCAACAGTTTTCCGTTATTTTGGATCAATTTTGTGAACGTTTTTTATGCAGTTTTGAATAAATTTCTTTCAATTTTCAATGATTTTCAACCGATTTTGATAAATTTTCTGCCAATTTGAGAATTCTTGAATAAATTTTACCCAATTTTCAACAATTTTTTTCATATTTTAGGTCAGTTTACGCCTAATTTTGAACTGTTTTTCGCGGTTCTTGATCAATTTGTTACCATTTTCACGTATTTTTGACAAATTTCTCCCCAATTTTCAACAATTATTAACGATTTTATGCCAATTTACATCCAATTTTCAGCAGTTTTTCGTCATTTTAGATCAATTTTCTGCATTTTGTATGCATTTCTAAATAAATTTTACCCAATTTTTAATGAATTACACCAGTTTTTTGATCAATTTTCTGCCATGTTTATTATGTTTGAACAAATTTTAACTCAATTTTCAATGATTTTTAACGATTTTATTTCAATTTTTACCCAATTTCTAATAGTTTTTTGTTATTTTAGATCACTTTCTCAATTTTTTACGATTTTTGAATCAATTATACCCAATTTTCAACGATTTTAAATGATTCTTTCATATCTTAGGCCAAATTTACCTAATTTTCAGCAATTTTTTTGTGATTTTTGATCAGTTTTCTACCACTTTTACGTATTTTTGACAAAATATCACCCCATTTCCGATGATTTTCAAGGATTTATGGTCCATTTTCTCCTATTTTTTCGTGATTTTTGATCAGTTTTTTGCACCTTTTACCCATTTTAGGTAATTTTTTCCCAATTTTTAACATTTTTTCGGAATTTTTGATCAATTGACCGCAAATTTCATTTACTTTTTTCAAAAATGTCCTTACTTTTGTAAGATTTTCAACAATTTTTGCCTTTTTTTACCTCTTTTTCAACATTTTTTTATGATTTCCGTTCAATTTTTTGCACTTTTTATCCATATTGGGAAATTTTTTGTAGAATTTTTGATGAGATTTAAAGATTTTTTTCATAACTTAGATCAATTTTCACCCATTTTTCATCCTTTTTTTGTTACTTTCAATTTATTTTCTGCACTTTTTATCCATTTAGGACAATTTTTACTCAATTTTCAACATTTTTCCGCGATTTTTGATCGATTTTACGCATATTTAACCCAGTTTTGTCAAAAATTCACCCAATTATCAATGATTTTCAACGATTTTTGGTGTATTTTTACCAATTTTTCAATATTTTTTCACGATTTCTGATCAATTTTCTGCACTTTTTACCCATTCAAGGTAATTTTCCATCCAATAAAAAAACATAAATTTTACATTTCCATTCTGCAAAAAAACGGGAAAAAAATCAAAGTGTATCGAAAAAAAGTCGTTAAAAGATCTTTATACGTACAAAAAATGCAAAAAAACTACAAACAAATATTCAAAGAACGTTGATTTTTTATAATTTGGTATGTAAATGGTTGAGTAAAATCACTTAAACTGTCACTTTACCACTCAAATAAACCCGAAAACCTGGATATGTTTTTAAGAAACGTAAAAATCGTAAAAATGTCACTTTATCTTTGAAAACTCTAAATTATTTTTGTGTTTTTGATGCAAAATTGGTGGTGAAGTAATGTACAATCTTTATATAGGTCACTGTGGGCATGTAGGCTCTTTGTACGCTCACATGACAATATTATGGCCCTCTGAAAGCGCTTAGTCATCACAGCCTTTTTGCACCAGTTCGCTAGCAATGGAATATGGTTGCGAGTACGAAAATTTTGGAAATATTTCAACAATGTAGGTTCACTTTTGTATTTTGTATATGTAATTTGGACAGAAATATGGCGAAAAATGGAAATTACGTGCAACGAGTGAATATATTTTAATAGGCTCTGATACGTTGGAATATTTTGCAGTACCAAGTTGACGATTATGATACGAATTGCAGCCAAGCCGTAAATGTAAGATGCTTCGTTACGAGGCGACGTAAAAATATTGAATAAAATTCTCAAGTGTCGAAATAACTGCAAGTTATTTTATCTTGTGAAGTTGGCGACGCAGTACTCGCAGAATAAAAGCTCTCTTGAACACACTACAAATCACCTCATTAGAGAAACAAGGACAGAGTAATTTTAAAATTACATACAGTACATTTCATCCATTAAAGATAGGTCGAACTAATATAATTTCAATTTATCAAATTTGAACACCTTGGATATTCGAAATAAAAAAAATTTCAATACATCTCGAATCATATTTCCGTTCAAAATAGAGAAAATTATCCAACCTAGGTCAATTCCTTGACGTCCAGAACTTGAAAGAAAAATTCACTTTCCAATATCAATAAACGTACTGAAACGATCAACGAAATAAAATTTTCAGACACTATTTTCGGGTACAAATTCAAAGTAAAATTCTCAACGACGACCTTTCCGACAATACGTGACAAGCGAACTAAATTCACCTCTTAAATACTTCCAATAACTCGATAATATACGTAGGAAGGTACATCTGGAGGAAAAAAAAATTTTCCCCCTGTAAAATCGTCAACTCGAATTTAACACATTTGTACAATACGATAGAAAGCTACGCGTATAACAAAGCTTTGGCAAATATTCCAAATACTTGCGAATAAAAACGCGAAGAAAATTCTAAATTTTATTCGACTCGGAAAAACGTAGAAAAAAAAATAACTCTCGTCGAGAGAGAAATACCAATAAAAAGTTATACTGTGAAAAAAAAATAAAACATTTACACGTGGTTCTTGTGCAAGTGGAAAGAGAGTAGGGTACTTGTACGAACGATATAATAGGAATTGTACAAGTGACCCGAGCCGTTAACCCAGTATTCATTTTGCATAAAACGTAGATTAATTTTATTCGAAGACAATTGTGTATTTTGAAAGCGTAGGTACTGGTAAATTTTTATTTTAATGACCCTGTTTCATTACTTCAAAATTATTATTTTTTTTTTTACTTCTCGTTACTGGTACCGTTAACGAGAAATTAAACCAAGCCCTCTGTATGTTTTTATTGACTAATTGGCACGACCGAACATAAAAAACGTTCATTTTACAAATTCTCTACTGTCGAAGATATCTATTTTGAATATTTTTAATCGAATTTATATCTGATTCCTGCTTCTTTAGTCATCGATCAACGGCGGATAAGGAGAGGGAGCATTATCAATAAAATCCGTTTTGATGTCCTAGCAGACCATTAAAACGTTTTTTAGTCATGCCAGATATTTATTTTATTTATTTTTTATTTTTTTCCCCAAAACATTAAAATCATATACTCCGCTTGATACTGACCAAAATCGCTCCAACTCGGTCAATCGGCTCAAATTGGTGGCGGATTAGATATGTATGAGTGTGGATGAACTTGAGTTAAAATTCAGTTATGCCCCAATTTGGCGTAGGGGGTGCTGAGGAGCCAAAAATGAAAAAATTGCATCTTTTCAAGTCAATTGATGAAGAATGAAAAGTTGTATGACATATTCAAAAATTAATCTCCTAACTCAATTAGGAAGGGAGATATAGTAGTTTTCCCCCTTTTTCGACCTTGAAAAATGGATGCTTCTCTCCTATCTCCCCACCAAATTTAGCTAAGAAGTTGAAATTTAGCATGTACATTTAGTTAAGGCCCTAGATGGTCCTTCAGGGAGTTCCGACTTCTTAGCTCCATTGCACCCCGAGTTTATTTCTCACAAAACCCTCCTCCCAATTGAGCTAGGAAGTTGAAATTAGGTATGCACATTTGGCAGAGACCAGTGGCCTCTAAGAAGAAATCTTCAGAAAGAAGCGATCCCGAGCCGAATCTAATTAAATATCACCTTTTTGGGGCTGCAAAGCAGTGCAATCAATGAAACGAAAAAAAAAAAGAAACTCCCAAAAGGCACGGTTATGACTCTGACTCTACTACCTCTGCATGCCAAATCTCAACCTCATAGCTCAATTTGTAGAAGAGATATGTGCCAAATTTCTTTCTTGCAGTTCAAAAAAAGATGAGAAGCCATAATATCCCTCGGGTATCCCTCTTTTTAAGTTTGGACGTGAGTGAATTTTAAGGTAGATCAATTGGAACGGCGATATGGGTGGACTAAGATCAAGAAATATGAAAACCTTAGAAAAAAATATTTGTGAGAAGGTGCAATAGGGATGAAAATTCGAAACCACCGAAAGGCACACGTAGGACACCTACTACATGAATGCACGTGCTCAATTTTAATTCCCTAATCAATTAGGAGGAAAGATATGCGAGGGTCAGCTCTTTTCTGGGTCAAAAAGTGGAAAAGCTCTCATATCTTCGTTCCTAATTGGCACACGAGGCTAATTTTTAGATACATTGTACAACTTTTGATTCTTAATTCATTGGGTTAAAAATGAAAATTTTTCACTATTTCAGTTCCACAGCACCCTCTCCCACAAATTTGGGTAAAACTGAATTTGGACTCCAAGTCATTTTCATTCAAAATACTCCAAAAAATTCTCCAATCTAATTCTACTGCCCAAATATGACTAATTTTGGTCGTGGTTCAAATGAATTTTTAGCTTCTCATTAGTCAAAAAACTGACATCGTGTGAATGATGTAAAAAATAGCGATACACCACTCAAAATTGTATGAATTCTGAATTCAACATCCCCCTACTCAATCATTCATTAAACTTAATAATAGACGACTTAATAACGCACATTTTGATACCCCGTATGAAATTTTTAAAAATTTTCGGTTTTGCTCACACCCGCTCCCCTCCCATCATTTAAAGCCCAAATTGACTATACGTCGAAATTATATACAATTTAATATCAGACACTTTAAAACCTACACTTTGATACCCCATATGGCATTTTAACCCCCTCCGATCCCCACACTACATAATTTATGGTCCAAATTGATTTCATGTTCAAAATTATGTAAAATTTTAAATCAAAGGACTTCAAAACCTATATTTTGATACCCCACATTAAATTTTTCAAAGTTTCAAGCATTAGTCCACCTCCCACCCTCAGTTCAGTTTCCATTAATAATTTTTTCTTTCTAAAATTGATTTTTGAGGCACTAAATTTTCATCTGAACCACAGTGCAGTGTTTTTTGAGCTTGATTTTCATGAATGGTATATGAATTGTCCGTTCCTGGGATGAAAAAAAAGGATTGCTCTGAGATGGTTTTTCTTGAATAGTGTAGGGGTACATGTGGGTATTAGAGTGAATAGCTGAAACCCCTAAAAGGCATATCTAAGATCTGTACTTATTCTTCATACCAAATTTCAACTTCCTAGCTCAATAAAAAGGAGAGTTATGCGAGGAACAAAATCAAAAAATAAGAGCCCCCGGCTCAAAATAAGAAGTTAAAACCCGCAAAAGGTACATCTATGGCATTGATTAAGTCTACATACCTAATTTCAACTCTTTAGCTCAATTTGGAGGGTAGGTAAGAGAGGGAAAGTCCTTTCTCGAGGCCAAAAAGGGGGAAACCCTCAATCTCCCCTCCTAATTGACCTGAGAGGCTGATTTTTGGATATATTATACAACTTTGAATTGTCTATCCATAGCGTTAAAAAGTTTTAGCCCCTCAGCACCTACCTCCTTCTCCCAAAGTTGAGCTTGAATGAATTTTGAACTGAGGTCATCCCTACTCCAGAATATCAAATTCACTGCTAATCTACGCTTATGTCCCAAATTTAATCGATTTTGATCCGCATCGAGCTGAGCAAATGATTTTTAGTTCCTTAACAGAGGTATCGTTAAGATGGAAAATGGGGGGGGGGGCGACGCAAATACGGCTATGAGTTGAACCTACCTTAACCAGGAATTTTAAAAAAGGGGAGGATAGTCCAAATTTTCCCCAAGAACATGAAGAAAAATTAAAGTTTAAAATGGTTTTGATATTAAATTTGAGGTAAATATAGTTCTTTTACATAAATAGGTAATTTTTTTAGACACCATAAAAATGTTGGAACTTTTTTAAGGAAGGCCTCGCCCAACTCAGCTTTTCTTTAGCGATTTCTCACCCCCCTCCCCCCCCCCTCTGAAATTCTCATATATGTTTTGAAATTCAAAATTTCTATTTGGACAAACGTAGACTTCGGTTCAAAACGTAAAATCGTATAAATTTTCTGTCTTAAAAGTCTCAACCCATCACACCCGCTTCCCCTTTTAACTAAAATTGTCTTTCCACCAAACAACAAACCTATTAGAAAATTTAACTCGGCTCAAAGTCTTCGTATACATTATTTTTACATAGGTACACTAAAAATAGCCGATAAGATTTGATGATTTGAAATCGACACGACCGAAATCCGGATATCGTTTAAAATGCGTACTGTAAATTTAGGCTTATTTAATTGAGTTTTGTGGTATTTATCGGTTGAGTTTTGGTGCATAGTAAAGTGGTCTCGTCTCGGTTTCGGTATCCAATTTAATACGAATACGAATTGCCGGAGACACTTTATACGTATAAAACCCTTATAAAGGGTGAAGAGAAATTAATGGAGTATTCGAACGTTGAAAGGGTACAAATCACAACATGTTGTGATAGTTATTTTAGTAATTCAGATGCGATACGATAGATTTGCCATCATTAAGATTACACACGACGCGACGACCGACCGTGACGGTACGGTACGGTACGATACGATACGATAGGAGCGACGATGGCTAAAACCAAATTCCGCGATACGCATATGTGTTTTAGCAAAAGCCATTAATCTTGGAAAAATTTTTACTCTATTTTTACAGGCTGGTGTGCGCTTTATTAGAAACGAAAAAACGACGTCAGAAGTTAACCTCGAGTTTGAACAGGAAAAACGCGAAAAACGCCGAAAAAGAAAAGCAAACAGACCGAACGACCAGAATGTTATTAGCCGTGTTGATATTATTCCTCGTAACCGAAGTACCTCAAGGAATATTAGGCTTATTAACTGTCATCTTTGGCGAGAAATTTTTCAAAGACTGTTACCAAAAATTAGGCGAAGTGGCCGATATCCTGGCGTTGATTAATTCGGCCATCAATTTCGCCTTATATTACGTTATGAGTCGACAATTTCGGACCACTTTTAAAGCGCTGCTCAGTTACAATACATTTCCACCGCGAAAACACACTCCTTTTAATGATATCAATAACCATACGACCACGCAGATTACTCAAGTTTAGCGAAAACTACAACGTCTCCGAGCTAATGACCAGCTCGAGATGAAACGATGATGGAAAAATCGCGTGCAATATCGTAATCGCGGTACCTCTACCTAAACCCTCCTCCCCGCCCCGACGCCTTCCCCTTATTACTGTTCTCGCTCACCAGCCGAACAGTCTCCATCATATATTTGTACTTTGCGAAACAACACTTGAAATTAAAAACTCCAAATGTGAACGATGCATTCGTTTTTTTTTTCTTTCTCTCTTTCGAGTGTATTTTTCATTACGATTATGACGCGATAGTATATCAAAAATATATACGCTTTACGTATCGTATCATTTACAATCCACGTTTTTGGGATCTGTTCGCCATTACATCTTCTCCCCCTTGTTTCATGGATACCCCCCCCTATAAGGTGTGTTATCGTCTTCGTCTTGTAACTGAAGGTGCTGTTTAATTTGCTGGCCGTTTAATTTTGTATTTTATATTATAATATCTTTCTGAAGTGTATTAAGAGAATTTGTAATACGTGTAAATGTATAATGATTGTTGTTGTTTTTGTTTTTGTTTCACGTACGCGTATGAGTATGTACTTAAACGTAACTGTTTTATTTTTTTCTTTCTCTTTTTTTTTTTTTTTTCGTTTTGTAAGAAATTTTCGATGTTATGCATTTCGTTACGCGATTATTATGATAACGTATCGTATTGTTTTTTTTTATATGTACCATTTTATCTACTACGTGTGTATTCGTTTATGTGTGTATTTGTGCGAAAATACATCTTTTGGAATAAATCGAATAATACTATTTTAACATCTGATCACCATGCATTGGCAGGTTTACTTTGAAAATCAATATTGGCGATAGTTATGCCTTCATGAGAAATTTTCATAGGTTCCTCAATGATCTATTGAAGTCGGACCACGGTTTCGTTTTCAATGGTTCTCATTCGTGATGGTCAAGATGGAACAATATATCAATTTAAAACACCATCTTTTGTACTTGAAGGAAACCTCCAAATAGGTAATGATAATAGGGTCGTATGAAGAATCTGACCTCAAGATAATGTTTAGAAGATACGATTTATACGACGACGACACCCAATGTCATCAATCACAGCTATTCCATAATACATGAGGGGAGGGGGGATGTACCAGAATGACTCCGCCAGGAATATGCGGTTTATATTAACCTAAACAATAAAATACGTTAAAGGCTGTAGCAGGGTAAAGAGGGCGATTTGCCTTTGGGACTCAGAATTCAAGTTTTTTTAGGGTCTATTCGGGCACTAGCAAAAGATGATTTTTAAGCATATTTGAGACTTTTTATCTCGTCACTGGGAGGGGGAACAGTGAAAAATGTGCATCGGGAGGAGGGAGGTTGGTGTTGATTTTTTCATAGATGACTTTTGTATGAATCTACAACATGCCAAAAAAATTTGGAAATCGATCAATTAGCGTTTTCAAAAAAAAATCATAAGTAAGTGTTTTTCAAAAAAAAGCTCCCCCACGAAAACGGGCGGGACTGAGGGTCCAAAACTTTGGTCAGGTCCTGATTGACAAAAAATCACGATTGCTAGCAAAATGTGAGATTCACCTAGCTCGCCATCCCCTTGGAGCGTTAAGGCCGAAATGACGGTGATTTTTATCATTGTGGTGGTTCAGATGAAGGGCACATTTGCGCTCAAAATCTTTTTTGAGTCATCACCCCTGTATATGACAGCATATTCCAAAATTTGAGGAATGTGCTTCTTGAACCATTTTTTGGAGCTCTGGAGGAGGGAAGTGGGTGCAATAGAACTAAAAGTTGGACCCCCCCCCCATGGAGATTTAGAACGCTTACTGAACCTACATACCCAATTTCAACCTGTGAGAAATAGTCTTTTTTCAAGGTCTAAAATAGGAACCCCCCCTCCTATCACTCCTTTTGATTGACATCAGAGGCTCGTTTTTTGGATTAAGATTATACAGCTTTGAATTGTTTATCGATTGGTTCAAAAGCTAATTATTTTTATGTTTTTTGACCCTCCCTCAGTAACCCCTCTCACCCTTCAACCAGTTACACATCACCGAAATTTTGACTCAAGGTCATCCCCATTCATATGTATTTAACCTACATCCAATCTGAACCAATTACCCGAATTTGCGCAAATTTGGTCAGCATCAAGGTGAGTATGTGATTTTGGTTTGCAGGCGTAAAATATAAATGAATGTGAAAATAAATACTTGATACCACCAAAAATTGTCTAAAAATGGTGTTCTACGACCCAAAAATGGATTTCGTTGGTACTCCCCTCCCCCTGCATCCATCGAAAATTGATACACTATAATAACTTGGTTTGTCAGGCATTTATTTTTTCCAACCAAACTAAAAATCATTTGCTGAGCTTGATACCGACCGAAATCGATCAAATTTGAGAAATAGGTTTCGACTGGTGATAGATTTAATATTTTCGAGTAGGGATGATCTTGGATCAATATTCAGTTGTGTCCAAATTTGGAGGAGGAGGTGCTAAGAGGCTAAAATTGCAAAAATTATTCCTCATTAAGCTAATCGATAAACGATCAAAAATTGCACAACATATCCAAAAATCAGCTTCCTAGGTCAATCAGGAGGGAAGATATGAGGGAATTCTCCCTTCTTGACCTAAAAAAAAGGATTCTTTCTCCCCTTACTCCGCTCCAAATTGAGTTACCAAGTTGAAATTTGATATGTAGACTTATACGAGCCATGGATGCGCTTTTTGCAGATTCAGATTATTCAGACCCATTACACCCCCTCTCACAGCCTTAAATATGCAGTTTCTTGGTCTGTTTTTCTTATTTTTTGAGTAAGTTCCTGGTATAACTTTACTCCAAATTGAGCTAGGAAGTTGAAATTGGTTATGTACATATGTACATTTAGTGGATAGTGGAGGCCCTAGATATGCCTGTCGGGGGGGGGGGAGGAGTTCTTAACTTCGCAGCCTCATTGCATCCCTCACAACCCCCAAAAATGTGGATTTTTGGTCGAGTTTTCTAATTTTTTCAGTTTGTTCCTCACATAACCGCCCCCTCCCAATTTGGGTTAGGAAGTTGTAATCCGGTCGAAAGATTTAGTATAGGTCCTAGGTGTGCCTTTTGGTGGTGTCGACTTTTTTAACCCCATTGAACTCTCCCGGTACCCATCCCACAAATAAGGAAAAAAACATCACATGCGATGCTTTTTTTCAACTCACTTAATGTTAATATTTTACGAAAATCAGACGGAAAACGTATCCCTTTCTCATTGTATTAAACTCCTTAAGGACTTGCAGGTTATTGGAGCATCAGCCAATAATACCTGCTTAAGATTCAAATTTTAGGTATCCCAGCATGACGGTAAATTTGAAGTACGAGGTTGAAATTTAACATGTACATTTCGGTAGAGGCCCAAGATATGCTTTTTGGAGGTTTCAACTTTTCAGCCTTATTTTCGCTGATAGTTCGCCACCTTTTCAATTTTATACCACCTATAACTGTTCTCCTCCAAATTGAGCTAAAAGGTTGAAATTTTAAATGTAGATTTAGTAAGGGCCGCGTATGTTCCTTTTGTTTTCTTTTTTCAACTGCTCAGTCCTATTGCACGCCTTCCTCAATTCATAGCCATAAAAATGTATTTTTTTTGTCGGTTTTTCTATTTTTCATTTTTTTTTTTTTTGGGAAGCATATTACCCTCCAAATTGAACGAGGTAGTTGAAATTTGATATGTAGATTTCGTAAGGGTCCTGGATATGCTTTTTGGCGGTTTCTGCTATTCACTTCGTTATCTACCTGTACCCCTACTACTTTTGAAGAAAAGATATCCTATAGTGCTCCTTTTATTATTCCGTGAGCAAAAAATTTGCCTATCTTCCTCAATTCATGAAAATCGTGCTCAAAAAGTATCATATTGTGATGCTTATTTTCAATATTTACACATATATATAAATGAAATGAATGAATTCAATATTTTTAATCCAAATATCAGTATAAGAATCAGATATGGAAGAACAGAATGAGAACGAGAGCGAGAACAAAAGAACCAAAGAACGATCAAACAAACGATGAGGGAAAACCAATAAAGAACAGAACAGAACAGAGACCAATTTTTTGTGGAAAGTTAAAAAAATAAAAAAATCCAGAACGATCTTTCATTAATTTCAGTTCTTTCTTGTTCTTGTTCTCGTTCTCTTTTTTATCATTCTTGGAAACTTGCATGTAGCATTCGACTTTCAAGGGTTTTGAAATTATTCTTTCATAATTTTTCTGTGATTTTTTTCTAGCAATTTCCCGCCTACTATGAATAATAATTCTAAAACTAATAAGAGTATTAGGTGTACGGTGGCAGTTTCGCCAAAAATTTTGATTTTTTTCCTATGAAAAATAAAAGGGGCGGGAACCAGAACAAGAACAAGAGAACGCAAATCTTGCTCAAGAACGCGAGAACGAACAAAGAACGAAGAACGAACGACATGGTTCTTTCATTCAGGAACGAAAGAAAGAAGAACCGTCTTCAAATTTCCTTGTTCTTTCATCACTGATAAGAACAACTTGTCTTAGTTTTACCAACTTTAGTTTCATAATGAATAAGTCAGCCCATACCGGCGTAGATTATACGTCGAAACTTTAGTGATTCATCTTCAATGAGTCATATGAAAAGTTACTGTACGAAACACTGAGGAGATGCCGGGAATTCATTGAAAAGCTAGATTTATTTGTGCAATCCATTCAGGTTGAATATATGACTCAAATACCTTTTCTGTTGTAAACGTTTTGCTATCATTTCAGAGAATTCAGTAAAAGCCTGAGAAGAGAAAAAAGAATAAATTCTTTATTGACGATTCGATTTAGGCAGTTTTAAATCACGATAAATCTATTCCAATTAGTAAATTCTTGTTAAATCAAGTACTTATACAAGCAGACACGTTCTTAACTACTAACATATGTACATTTGCGATAAGAACCATGCTTCTCGTAAAACTCAAACAATATTAAAACTAAAATACACGTTCGAAAAGATAAGATAGGTATGTACCTACAAACCTACATATACCTACCCATCACCACAGAAAAATACATTCTTAATTAATCATTATTAACATGGAATTACATACTCTTGTAATTTCGAAGAATATGAAAAATCTGCATCATTGAACTTGATAAAACTTTTATTTCCGTTTAAATTTGATTACATTATCGAAGTTATTTGACAAGTTTTATACAGATAATGATTCATCCGCAGTTGAGAAGTAACTACAAATTAGATCGCATTCGCATAGTAAATTTTACGCGAATAATGTTAGTTTTCTGTAGCGTGAAAAAAAAAAACCAACAGTGAAATATTAAAGTAAAATCGATAAATCGTATTTTTCCAGTATACGCTCGCGAACATTTCAAGTGATTCTTTAGTTCACCTCAATTATCTCATCGTTGAGATTTTTCTTCGAGTATTTCGAGCAATACTAAGTAGTATAATGTTGAATACGACAGCGACAGGTCCGCTGAAAGATTTCAAAAACTTCTACCTGCAAGTAATTTGCCCATATCCGAATTTCATATCATGTGGGATCGGCTCAGTGCTCAATATACTCAACATCGTCGTATTCACACGTAAAAGTATGGCTTCTCCGATGACCACAATTTTCCTACATTTAAGCATAGTCGATTTGGCAGTATTACTAATTAATATTCCGTCAACGTGGCACGTATGCGTCGAACACGATATGCATAATCAACACAACCATAATTCGGAAATGATTCATCTTTCCAGTAGATGCTTGACTACATTCTTTTTTTACGTATCAGTTTGGTTCACTGTGATGTTGGCAATATGGCGATACATGGCAGTTGCACATCCTTTAAAAGAATGTCGTTGGTGTAATATAAAAAACACAAAACTAGCTGTATTCGCAGGGTACATATTTGGAGCTGTATTAGCTTTACCACAGTTTTTAGCATTGTCCATTCAATCAGGTTACCAAAATACAAGGACTATCTATACAATAGAGTACTGTGACCAATGTCCATGGTTTTATACTCATTTCGTATTATATGGTACAGTGTTGAAATTGATACCATCGATCGTTCTGAGTATTTTTAGTTATAAGTGAGTATACCTGGTTAATGTATACATTACGATTCTTTTATATCGAATATTTCCACTAACGAACTCGACTCTACGTAAATAGTTTTTCATTATCATTTTTTTTTTCAGATTAATTAAAGCGTTGGGCGACCTTGAAAAGAAACGCCAATCGTTACATTTTAACTCATCGTCAAATATGCAGAAAATTTCAAAAAAGAAACGAAAAACAGATTTTACAACGACAATGCTGTTTGGGGTTTTGGTATTATTTTTAATATCCGAGGTGCCTTCTGGATTACTGGGTTTATCAAGTATCGTACTCGGTAACCAATTCCGAGCTGATTATTTTTCTCCAATGATACATGTTTTTAATACAATACGATTGATTAGTATATCGATTACTTTTTTGGTATATTATAATTTAAGTGTACATTTCCGAAAAGTTTTCAAAGCGTTGTTCAACGTTGAAAAATTACACATTCAGAGTAATAACCTATCATCTCAAAAAAGTGACGAGAGCCAATGCACCTCATTCAGAGAATGCAATTAGTTAATGTGCCCAGTGTTGCGGTCTGCGGACCAGAATTGCTTGGCATAATTATAAAATTTATGAAGTGTAAGAGGTTTTGAATATTTTTGTACCTGATTTTTTTATTCTACTTCAATATACTCGATAAATTTTTTTAACGAATATAAGATTAGTGAATGATGAACTTGTACTGATGTTTTAGCCTGATCCTCTTATCTTGACCAGTCCTATCAGGAAAATGTTTACATACTTTAGTAGTGTAATCAGGATCCCATAAGGCACATCTAGAGTCCCTGTCCTAGCTCAAATTGGAGTGCAGTTATGCGAGGAACGAACTCAAACAATAAGAGAAATTTCCAAAAAAATATTTCTCCGAAGGTGAGACGGGATGCAATGGATCTGAAAAGTCGAATCTCCTAAAAAGCACATTTATGGCCCTTAATAAATCTACATACCAAATTTGAATTTCTCAACTTAATTTTGAGTGGAAATAGGAGAGGAAGAGTTAGTATTCACGATCAAAAAGGTAAAAAAAAAACTTGAAATCCTCTTCAGAAAAACGTGGATCCCATTTTTATAAATTTTCTAAGCGGCTGGACCTTCAAAAATTTTTACCGCTGCCCCCCCCCCTCTCATGGCAAGCAGCACATGGTTCTCAATTTTAAAAATTTCACAATATTCTTCTCTCCAAATATACCAAATTGTATATTTCTATCATTGATTCCATCGTTCTTATAAAATTTACCAAGATTTTTCATGTTTTTTTTTTCTCTCTATATAGCGTTATTCCACGTTTTGTAATGTTCAATCCTCGATTTCTCGGCCCGTCTGGGTAGCAGTATAGAAAAATTATAAATATTCGGAATCCTCATAAAATAAGCTAAATCTCTAAAAGAAATAATTTTTCATATAGGATGAATACAAACTGCGTAAAAAATTTTTGAAATCGCAGAGTCAAATAGGATAACATAGAAGTTTCCATTTTGAGAGCTCCTGTGCCGATGGTATGAGCCGAACAAAGTGATAACAGCTCGTATATCTAGTTTGCCTCTGTATTGCAAATATTTTGGTCCCAAAATGAGGACTCTATCTCAATCCAGTGGAATATGGCGAGCAATAAAGAAATTCAAATGAATGGAAAAATTGTTCAACTTTGAGGACTCCTGAATCGGTTTTGCAAATCGATCTCAAAAATATGATGACAATTTTGGAGTCGAGGCGAGGTGTACTTTCGAATATATATGGCACAAATCGTGTTGCTCTCGGGAACGAATCATTTGCACTTTTTGGATTCAGAACCTGTACTAGACGTGGTGTGAAGGGGGAGGACTCTTGCGATCGAAATCTTTCTTGGTGCCTCCAGCAATGTTTCGTGATAATTTTCAAAATTCGAGGATAGGGCCAGATTACCTGTTAACATCGAAAGATGATTAATAGTGTATTCTGGCAAAATCGTCAACAATGGACCATCAACAGTGTGACATCATCATTGGACTGACATCAATGGACAGATTTTTATGGCTTGGAATGAAATTAGTGGACTTATTTTATCAAGGATTGATTTTATGATTTTAAGTTGAAATGTTGAGGAAAATCAGAGATGTTATTAGTGGAGTGTCCACAAAGTGACGTCATCATTGGATTGACATCAGTAGACAGATTTCTATAGCTTGGAAATACATCAGTGGATTTATTTCATAAACGATTGATTTTATAATTTGAAGTTGAAATGTTGAGGAAAATTAGAGATGTTTGAAGTTGACCCGTCAAAAGTAAACCATTGACTTTGCATTGTTTTTATGATTCTGAGTTGAAATGTCGTCATTCGTTGACCCGCCAACAGTTGAGCTTGACCCTGAATTGATTTTAAGATTTCAAATCGAAATGTCGAAAAAAATTAGTTGACTTTTACTCGGTTTGATTTTATGATTTGAAGTTGAAATTTTAAGGAAAATAAGAGATGTTTGAAGTTGACCCGCCAACAGTAGACTTTGACCTTGCATTGTTTTCATGATTTTAAGTAGAAATGTTGAGGAAAATTACCAAGTGACAAGTATTGAATGAAAAAAAAAGAAAAAAAAAATTGTAGCCATTACATTCAAAATAACAAAATTCATCTTAACCATAAGTACTGTTTTCCTTCTCCAGAATTTTTGAAATCGCCTGCATAGGACCGGACATCCACTCCAGCAGTTGACAACTTTCTTGATGCTATCGGCATCTATTCAGATAGATTAAGATGATTTTCCTGAATGATCCAGGCGAACAATACAGACATGATTTGCGTTTTTGAAACGATAGACGCGTTCGGAACCTGTACTATTCCTTCCGTACAGTGAAAAAAATGTATGTGTATATTTTTAATTAAAAAATCGACATGGTGTCACTATGCCAGGAAATTGTAACGAACCATAATGCATACTGGGAGGAGGGGGCTGTTATACTAGAATTTTTTCAATTTTTAAGGATAAAGAGCAGAAAATTAATATTATGAAGAATTTTTAAGCTCTAAATACTGAAATGTACCATTTTTTTTCGCGTGTAGAAATGAATTTTTACGTGGAGAACCCCACTCTGGTGGCGGGGGGATTGTTTCCTCCTTCCTTTTACGCCACTGGCTCATAGTTGTTCTACAAACTGCTCGAATAAACAAAACAACATCAAACTCTATCCCTATCTACTCATTTTTCTCGTGTATCTTGTTCAAATTTTCGAAATTCTATTTTTTTTCGGCAATTTTCAATTGTCAATAGCTTATGATTGAAAAAAAAAAAATGTTTTAAAACAATCGAAAATTCAAAATTTTTGTAAAATTGTATTATAAAGCGACAGTTTTTGTAGGCAACTTCCAAAATTTTGGGGAAGAAAAATGTCTGCAGGCAAGTAGGGACGTAGCGATACTGACTTGGAGGGGAAGAAGGAGGGATGAAAGTTAAAAATTCTATAACTTTTACCAAAATTTTTACAAAGTGAAATTTAGGGATTCTATGGAGTACAAAGCACTGTTTTTTGGGCCCAGAGTTTACAAAAATGAAATACATGATATATATTTGCATAGGACAGTGAAGTGAGGGCAAAATTTTGGAAAAAATTGAATTTTTTAGCACCCCAACTGTATTGTAGGTATTTTTAGGAGTTTTAAATTCATGTTAGTTAATTCTTACAGTTGGCATAATTTTTCTCTTTTTTTCTCAACTTTTTACGATTTAAGAATTTTTTATCAACTTTTACAGCAGGCTTGAGGGCGGTGTGATACCTCCTTGCACCTCCACCAACATGATGTCCCTGCAGGAAGACTCCAGATATGATAGAAAAAAGGATGGATCTTTTCTGCGGTATTTTATTCATCGTAACTGTATTTGAATCCGTTTGGAAAAATATCTAGCTGCTTATGTAACCGAAAAAAAGAGTTTTAGAATTTTCAAAAATTTGTTAAAAATTCAAATATATATTATATCAGCTCAAAATTTGGATTCGTGAAGGTTTTTCGTATGCTCTTTCCATATACTTATCTGTGTTTCTTCGAAATCGGAGATGAACAGTAACGATACACATATTGTAAATGATGATTAATCATTATTTACATACAATCAAATATCCGTACTACCACGAATCTGTATCATCGAGTGATTAAAACATCAATATCCGTTTAATCACGATTACAACATTATCAACGTATAAGGTATATTGAAGTTATTCGTAATTACGATTAGCATGGTGGATACTTTACGCGAATATTGTTAGTTTATCATACAAACAAGAAACAGTTCGTAAAGAAATAATACTCGCGATTACATTGATTCGACCATAACGTAAGTGAGTATTTCAAATAAGGTGATAATTATGGCGCAGAATTCGACAGGTCCATTAGAGGATTTTAAAGACTATTACCTGAAAGTAATCAGCCCTTATCCGAATTTCATATCATGCGGGATCGGCTCAGTACTCAATATACTCAATATCGTCGTATTCACACGTAAAAGTATGGTTTCTCCGATGACCATAATTTTCCTACATTTAAGCATTGTTGATTTGGCAGTTTTGCTGGTCAATATTCCGTTAACGTGGCACGTTTGTATTGATCATAAAACCAATCATCAACACGTTTATAGCTGGGAAGTATTCCACTTCATAAGTCGATGCTCAACAACGTTATTTTTTTACGCGTCAGTTTGGTTCACTGTGATGTTGACAATATGGCGGTATGCCGCATTCGTGCATCCTTTAAAAGAACGTCGTTGGAGTAATAAGAAAAACACAGGAATAGCTCTAATCGTAGGATACATATTTGGGATTGCATTAACTGTACCACAGTATTTATCACTATACATAAAACCGTCTTATCAAAATGGAAATACTACCTATACCATAGAGTTCGACGAAACAAGTCCTTGGTATTTTGCCCATTTCATATTATATGGGACTATGTTGAAACTGATACCATCGATGGTGCTGAGTGTTTTTAGTTACAAGTGAGTACCTATCATACTGATATTAATTAATGGGTATTAAGATTTTGTACATATTTACGAAGCAAAAAACAATCCTACTATATTCATCGTACTTAAAAATTAACCATATATCGACATACCCATCCACCATTTTCAAACAATACATAATTGAGCATTTTTAATTATATTTTCTCAGGTTAATAAAAGCATTGATGGAGTTTGAAAAAAACCGCAATTTATTATGTTCAGACTCGTCGTTAGATAAACAGAAAATTGCACAGACTAAACGGAAAACAGATTTTACAACGAAAATGTTGTTTGGAGTTCTAGTATTATTTTTAATATCCGAGGTGCCTTCTGGAATGCTTGGATTAATAAGTGCTGCATTGGGTACCAATTTCCGTAATAATTATTTTTCTCCAATGATACATGTTTTTCACACAATACGATTGATTAGTATTTCGATAACATTTTTAGTTTATTACAATCTGAGCGAACACTTTCGAGCTGCGTTGAAAGCATGGTTCATTGACGAAAAATTGTAAATTAAAATTTCAAGTAAAATAACCAGTTAACCATATAAATATTTCAAAAACAAGATGAGAGCCAAATTAACCTATCAAAGGGTCCAGTTATAATCGTATTCATGCCTAGCCTCCGAATCGCAGGGGCTGATCTACTCTGGTTCAAAACAATTTTTTTCACGATTTTACATAAGTTTATCAAGGGAGCACACAGCTTGAGAACAAATATAGGTAGAGATTTGAAATTTATTCGAGGAAAGTTAGAAATTTATACAGATTACCATGGAATAATTAATTTTTGCGATAGCAAAACAGGGAAACGAGCGGTTGATAAAATAGTACGAAAAACCTGTACTAAAACCTTCAATTTTTATCATTTTTGTATAATTGTTCAAAAAATTGGTTCCCATGACACATCACTTAAGTAAATTAATGTTGTTTTGCTCTTTCCAATTCAGCAAACTTCAACTCAATGACTTACTTTGATGAAAAGTTATAAACAATTGAAAATTACGAAAAATGAGAATGAAATTTCGAAAAAGCTCTATTTTTTATTACCTTTGCAAATTAAAATGCTCATAATTTTTCATCTAAATGAGATAGAGAGATGCGATTTGCAGTATTGAAAAGGACAGACTTTTTTTTTCAATAACCTCAATTCAACTGATGTATCATGGATACAAATTTTTGAATAATTTAACAAAAATAATAAGAATTGAAGATTTTAGTGCACGTTTTTCACATTATTTTATCAACTGTCCGCTTCGCTGCGTTATGATTACAAAAACTAACTACCTCATGGTAATCTAGATGAAATTTTGATTTTCATCGAATAAATTGCAAATCTCTACTTTTTTAAGTTCTTGAAATCGTGAAAAAAAAGGTTAGAATCAGAGCAGATCAGCCCATGTGACCCAGAGGAAAGGAAAATATACGTATATAGACTAGGTAAGTGCTGCCTAGTAACTGGTTGAAATCTCATACTTCTACCCTGAAACACTCGGCATAATTAGCCTAATTTCTTATCACATATGTAGTCAATAGAAACGCGCCCGGGTATCAACAAAGCCCATTTCGAGCTCCTAAAAGACCATTAAAACCATTTTTGGCGATACCTCCGAAGACTAAAATTATTTAATCTGTTCCATACCGACCAAAATCTCTCCAATATGGTTAACAGGTGCAGTTTGGGGGCAAATTTGATATATAAGAGTGGAGTTGCCCTTGGGTCAAAAATCGATTATGTCCAAATTTGGGGGAGGGGGATGTTAAAAGACAAAAAAAGCAAAAATAGTTTCTTTTTGAGCCCATCGATAAAGAATTCAAAGTTGTATAACATGTTCAAGAATCAGTTTCTAAAGATAGTTAGGAGGGGAGATATGGGAGTTTTCCCCCTTTCTGGTCTGGTTTTCCTTGTCATATTGTCAATGAAAACCATGCTATTACAGCCCATCGATCAACGGCGGATGGTAGAGGGATTATCAACGAAATCCGTTTTGGGGTCCTAGAAGACCATTACGACGATTTTTAGCCATGCCAGATATTTATTTTTTTTTATTTTCATTTTATTTTTTTCCTCCGAACATTAAAATTATTTACTTCGCTCAACACCGACCAAAATCTCTCCAATTCGGTCAATCAGCACAGTTTAGGTATGTAACATATCAATAATCAACCCCCGAAGTCAATCAGGAAGGTAGATATGGAGTTTTCCCCCTTTTTGATCCGAAAAAGGGCTGATCCTCCCCTATCGCCCCACCAAATTAAGCTAGGAAGTTGAAATTTGGCATGTACATTTAGTTGTGGCCCTAGATGTGCGTTTTGAGGGTTTCGACTATTCAGCCCTATTTAACCCCCTCACAGCCCCGAAAAAGTGGTTTTTGGTTTTTTCGTATTTTTAAGTTTCTTCCTCGCATAACTTCACTCCAAATTGGGTTAGGAAGTTTACATTAGGTACGTCTTGTCTGTAGGAACCCTTGATGTGACTTTTGGGGGTTTCAACTTTTTAGTCCCATTGAACACTACCCACCTGCAATGCTGATCAGTTCAATTCTCATGATTGTAACATATCATCAAAAATCAGGCTGATTGTCTCTTATCTCCCCTCTAAATTGAGCTAGAAATTTGCAAATTGATATGTAGATTGAATATAGGTCCTAGATGTATCTTTTAGGGATTTTAAATTTTCAATCCCAAAAAGGTAGTTTTTCAGTCAGTTTTTATTTTTTAAGTTTGTTCCTCGCATCTCTCGCCTCCAAAGTGAGCTAAAAAGTTAAAATTTGGTACGTAGATTTAGTATAAGTCTTAGATGTACGCTCTTTTTCTTATTCCAAGAGTGGACCTTTCGAATACCTTCTTTGTTTCATGAAAATTAGGCTCAAAAGGCGCTGCAAGGCGATGATTTTTTTTATAATCAACAAATTTTAAATAAGTATTTTGGGTATTTTATTTATTCAACTTTATTTATATTATTAGATAAGTAAAAATTGTTTTTGAAGGACTCTTCATTGTTTTTTCAATTGAATAAAAATAAAAAGTGATAAAAAAATGATTTACTTTTCCACCAATTTTTCTAATCTTAACGTATTTTTAAATCGAGCTTTATGTAAGTATGACTAACGGTACCTACTACCTAAATATTTGTTTAACCAAGTTCCTACCTATATAAAATAAGATTCAAAAATTTCTTAATTAAACACTTACGAAGAAGTGATACATTTCCTATATTAGAAAAAAATTGAACACAGTCAAATCATTAGATTAAAATAGCTATGACAAAATCAGCAGAAAACAGTGTCAGTGAGTAAAAAACACACATCGTTATCACAACTGGACATTAGTAATCGTTACATGTGTAATACAGATAACTGATCAAAAGATACTTTTTTTTTTAACAGTGATGCCGGAAATTTAATTTTTTCAATTTGCGTAATTTTTCAAAATAATACATACTTTAGAGTAATGAATACTTTGAAAATATTTTGTGAAAATTCAACTTTTAAATTATCATTCAAATGATTGAGCGACCCACGCAAAAACAACAAAAACATCAATTTCATCGAATTACCTGCGTAAATACAATATTGCATTTTATTCGAAGAATTATGACTCTTGTACCAACAACAACGCATTGATTTCTGATAATTTTTCCATTCAATCCTTGTAATGAGGTATTTCCTAGTCTCACAGTTCGATCATTGTAATGCTGTGTACTTGGAAATATACGCTTAGTTTGAATGAGTACTGACGTAAGTGCACAATATGCCTTACATCACCTATAATTGAATTTGTCATCTCAAACTCAAAGTGTAATTAAATTCGGCACAAAAAATTAAAATTTTTTCCCCATAATTTGAAAAAGTTTACTATTGAAAACGTAGACCTCCAAAGACACTTAGCCTGACAGGCTCCTGTATTTCATTGACGATTGAAATGCTGGTTCGTCGCGCTATTCAGGGTATCCTCAGCATCCTTCGCCAGACCTACATCTCAAAGGCGTCGATTCTTCTTTTATTATCTGCCTTCAACGTCCATGTTTCCTCAGAATATAGAGAAACAGAGAAAACAAGAGACTGTATAAGTTTCTTCCTTCTCTTTCTGGAGATCTTGTTATTACACGTGACATTACGTAGTCTGGTCATAGCTGATTTGTTCAGAGGGATTCGGCGCCATATTTTTGCTGACGAGCCTCCATCTGCTTCGATGATAGAGCCTGAATATACAAAAGCGTTCACCTTTTCGTATTCGCTCAGAGCTGTAGAAACTGGAAGACACTTAGCCCAATCCACCACCTTGATTTTCGTTTTTGATGTACTAATACGAAGTCCAAGTTTTTAGCAATCAAGGTGGTATCATCTGCTTATCGCAGATTGAAGATTCTTCTTCTTCCCAATTGCAATACTACCATTCCAATGATCTAGTGCCTCGCAAATTATGTGCTCACCATAGATGTTGAATAACTGCGGGGATAATATGCATCCTTTACACACTCCCTGTTCCATTTGAAAAACCTCAGATTCTTCACCATCAACTCTCACCACCATAGAATAGAACTCATACAGGGACTCCATCAAATTTACTACATGAGCAAGAATTCCCACCGCAGTCGAAGACTTTGGTGTAATTTAGGAAACATGTCACTGCAAGTATATTGAACTCCCTACACTTTTCGGTGACTTGCCAGACATTCATTATTTATACCCTTATCTCTTTCTGGCATGAACCCGGCTTCTTCAGGTGGAATATGCCTGCGTTAATTAGCCTTGATCCAGTTGTCTAGGATTTGTAACATGACTTTGCTGCAGTGTGGAATTAGAGCGACTGTTTTATAATTAGAGTGTAATCTTGCATCTCCTCTCTTATGCAAGGAAATCAGCACCAACTCACATCATTCAGTAGGTAGGTCATTTACGACTCTGCCATATCACACTGCAGAGTTGCCATACTGCTTTCGTTCTACTTTTACCAAGAGCCTGCCAAAATTCAGCTTCCATACCATCACAACCAAGTGCCTTGCGTTATTTCATCGCATTCACCATCTGACATTTTACTTGCCTACCCTCTATAATCAGCAGGGAGTCCTCTGTTATCCATGGCTACTTCTTTTGCAACATGTTTTCTTTTCTCAATAACTGACTCACATGCACAAGTTATCTTTGTGCTGATGTCTTCTCACATGGTGTTTAGGTCATTTGTATTCAAACACGTGATATTTGTCCTAGCAGCCAGCTTCTTCAATTCAGCATCAGTGAGAAAAATCTGTGCTTTCTTCTTTGAACTTTTCACACGAATTCGTAGCCATACTCCTGCCACTAGAAGTTGATGATCTGATGTCGCATCAGCTCCTGGATATGTTTTGGCACTAATGATAGACAATTTTCATATTTTCTGGATTAGAACATAGTCAATTTGATTACGAGGGTGACCATCATACAACTCCCACGTGTATAGTCTGCGATTATGCTGTTGGAAGAAGATATTGACTAACACAAGTTGCTGTTCCACGCAGAGCTGGAGAAGCCAGTCTTCCCAACTTTGGCATCAAAGTTTAGATCAAAACATTTCTTTTTTTTAACCTTGGCATTGAGAGTTTTTATTTTAACAAATTTCTTACCGATTTTTTTTTCAAATTTTACAGGGTAGTAGATTACAATAAAGGGTATTTAGCTGGTTTGAAAAAAAAATCATTAAAAATAATCGAAAATTGCTTAAGAAATTAACAGAAACGCATTAAAAATGCAGAAAATCAAACAAAGATCACAAAATAAATGTGCAATACTTAAAAAGACATTTTAGAATGAAAATACGAGTATTTAAATTTGGTAGAATTTTTCACACTCAATTTTGATCTGTAATTAAAATTTTTATATTACTTGACGTGTTTCTGAATCTAACAATCTTTGAATAGAGGTCTGAAACAAAGTGATCGCCCCAGGCCCTGAGGTAAGTTCAAGAACAATTCACTAAAGGGAAAAAAATAGCATTTAGCTCATAGAAAAAAAATTTTCATCGCAAAGAAGTCCTTGTACAAAAAATTATCAATATTTCTACCGTTCCATTCGCCATTTCATTTCCAGTCCATGCATATGTATATTCAGCTTATCGTGAAATAACATTTATCATAAAATATCAGTTTATAAAATAAGTCATCTTCCGATGTAAATTCATTATGCATCAAACAACAATTTAGATAAACACATTCAGTGTACCTATATTCATTTTCTGAAATGAACGAATTAATATTTTATTCCGAAGGCATATTAATTCATGAATGAGAAACTCAAATTCAGATTTACTGCAGTATTATTAAAACCTTGATATCGTAAGTACATTATTTTCCAATTCACTCTTAAATTAACTAAAAACTTTACTGTTTGTTGGGGACCAACGTAACTCTTATACCTGTACATAAACTTTTTTGAGCACTTTTGAGCAATCCAACCAATTCATCGAAATAGTTCATTAATAGCTCGTCTTAAAGGGCCATTATTGGGGTAAAAAAATATGCTAAATAGTTTTATGGGATAACTCAGACACTAAAGATATTTGTAAATACAATCAGATTGAAAATGATCTAAAATTGGTTAAAAAGGTGGATTGTAGATAAAGCTCAAATCAATGAGGAATTTAATCCAAATTTATATTTTATATTATCGAAAGAAATTTACTCCACCGAAATAGCTTTCTCGTCGCATTGTACAATTAGGTAATCTTAACACATCACATTGTTAATTTTCAGATATCGTAACAATCAGGAATCAAAACTGTTACAGAGACTTTAACTATAATTAAATCAATCGAAAGTTATTCGAAATTATAATTTCAAAGGCCTAAAAAATCACTTCAAGTTGAACTGCTCCACAGAAAATGAATTAACATGCCACACTCGTATAGCGCTTTACATATGCGGATACGTCAACATTACTCTTTGCGCAATTGGAATGGGTTTCAATGTATCCGTCATAATGGTGTACACTCAAAAACATATGATATCATCGATGCATACCATAATTGTACACTTAGCAGCCGTTGACGCAATCGCAATGATAGCTTATGTACCACACTCGTGGCAGCAACTCATTCGACCGAACTGGTATACTACTGAAGAGTATCGAACACAGACTTGGGAACTAATTTCATTTTATTCGTGGCATGTTACAGCTATGTTCACTCATGCATCGACATTACTTGCAGTAATGCTGGGTATCTGGCGTTACATAGGTATCATACATCCACTGCAGGAACGCAGTTGGTGCAATATGAAAACCACAAATTGTGTCATTATCGTATGTTACATAACGAGTGCCATCGTTTCCATACCCGCGTACATGATTTCAAAAGTTGAAGAAAGGTACGATGCTGAACACCAAACTAAAATCTACGAAGTCAAAATAATACTTGAGAACAATAGCGTGACATTCAAGAGTATTTTTATACTGTACGGCGTAGTATTGAAAACCCTGCCATCTTTTGTGCTAATAATAATCAGTTACAAGTGAGTACCATTGCTTCAATCCATTTATCGAACAGATTTAAGAATCTAGTTGATATGTATGAAAAAAAAAAACCATCGCAGGTAGGAAAGGTTCAATGTGGTTAAAAAATCAAAGGCAATTCAAGGGTCTCTACAGACGAGGCATACCTAATTTCAAGTTCCTAGCCCAGTTTGGAAGGGAGTTAAGCGAGGAACAAAGAACAAACTCGACAAATAAGAAAAAAATCCTTAAAAAACCACATATTTGAGATGGTAAAGGCATGAAATTGGGCTGAAAAGACGAGATTAATGTACTTACCTAATTTCAAGTTCATAACTCCATTTGAAGGGGAGATATGTAAGGAACAAACTCCAAAAATAAGAAAAAAACTACCAAAACGCCACATATTTGGTACTATGAAGGGGTGAAATGGTAAAAGCACATTCAGAGTCCCTGATAAATGTACATACCTAATTTCAAGTTCGTAGCTCAATTTGGAGGTGAGTTATGTGAGGAACAAATTCAAAAAATGAGAAAAATGAGAAAAACCGATCAAAATATTACTTTTTTGGGGCTGTGAGTGGGTGCAATGGAGCTAAAAAGTTGGAACCCCAAAAAGGCACACCTAGAACTCGAACTAAATGTAAATATCTCATTTCAACTTCCTAGCTGAATTTGGGGAGGAGATAGGGGAGGAACAGCTCCTTTTTAAGGCCAAAAAAGGGAAAACCTCCACATTTCCCCTCCTAATTAACTTAGGAGGTTGATTTTTAGATATGTTATACCAATTTCGGTAATTTATCACTTGACTTAAAAAGGGGTCATTTTTGCGTTTGTGGCCCCTCAACACCCCCTCCCCCAAATTGTGGCATAACTGAATTTTGATCCAAGTTCATCCACACTCGTATACATTTAATCTGCCACTGAACTGAGCCGATTGACCAAATTTGAGCGATTTTGGTCGCTATCGAGCGGAGTAAATGATTTCAAGACAGGCGGAGGAAATAATAAAAAAATAAAAATAAATATCTCACATGGCTGAAAATCGTCTTAATGGTCTTCTAGGACCCCAAAACGGATTTTGTTGATATCTCTCCCTTCATCCGCAGTTGGTCGATAGACTGTAATGGTCTGGTTTTCATTGACAATATGACATAGAAAATCAGGCTAAAAAGCATTGCGATATTGCGATGCTTCTATGGCCTCTACTAAGTTTACATACCAGCTTTCAACTTCCTAGCTGAATAATTAAGGAAGATAGGGGAGAAAGGAAAAACCCCTCATATCTTCCGATTTTAATTTCTAAAAATCTCATTTCCTGAATTTGAGCAAAACAGAATTTTGACCCATTGTCATCCTCACTTAAAAATATCAAATCCGCCGCTAATCTAAGCCTACTGTCCAAATTTGGCTGAATTTTGTCAGTATCAAGCTGAACAAATGATTTGCAGCACCCGGTAAAAATATAAATACGTGGAATATAATTTTGGCATGGTAAAAAATGGCTTCAATAGTCTTCTTAGGCGTCAAAACAAATTTTATTGATACTATGCCTCTCCATCCAAATCAATAATAGGTTCATAGTACATAAAAAAAACGTTTCGATGGCTATTATCAGAAAATCAAATTTCATACAACACAGCAACATATTTTATAAAACCAAAAATCAATCTAAATAGGGATACTTCTTTTCTTCACGAAACGCTTAATTGATGTCGAGTTGACAATTTACAGGCTAATCAGAGCTCTACGCAAGGCAAAACACCATCACGAACAACTTACAAGAACCACCAGCACGGTATGTACAGGCCCGTATGCAAGAAACAGCAAGAATAATTGCCATACAGCTAAAATAACGAAAATGCTACTAATAGTGTTGATAATATTTATTTTAGAAGAATTTCCACACGGAATATTCTGCACGTTGACTGCAGTAAAGGGTTTCCCGTTCTTTTACAACTATTACCAGTATTTATTAGAGTTTTTTAACACTGTTAAATATGGTTGTACGTGTCTTTATTTTATAGTTCATTATTCAATGAGTCGTAAGTTTCGAAATACTTTTAAAACGTTGATCGGATGCAAACAGCCTTCAACGACGATTTGTACAAATACGTTCGCTTCGTATAATATCCAGCTGACTTATCAGTGCAGAAATTTTACATTTAATTCTATTCCACAATGTTGAAATCGGTAATTACGTAAGGTAATTCGCCAGTATTTGATAGGTAAGAGTAATTCTTTTTACAATTTTGTCAACTACGTCGCATGTAAAATTTAGAAAATTCTGGAAAAATTATACATTGTACCCCAATGTATACCCGATACATCCCCTGTATTGCTGACTCTCTCTCCCACCGCCTAAATCACCTGCCACTGGAAAAGATTCCAAATCAACCTAAGGCTAGTTGCCTGTAGTTGATGACTTTTTTTAGCAACTTGCTAATAGTTGATAATACCAATATTGATTGTGCTAAAAATATTTTCTGTCCCAAATGACACTTTAAGGAGGGCAGAAACTATCAACTACAGCAAATGTAAAAAAAATAAGCATCGCTTTTTCAACCTGATTTTTGTGACATATTACAATCATGAGAATTGAAAAAAAGCATCGCGAATCCTAATCAGCATTGCGGATAGTAAGGGTTCAAATGGGCTGAAAAACGAAACCTCCAAAATGCACATCAAGGATCCCCACAGAAGGGACATATCTAATTTGAGGAGTTCTGCGAGCAACAGGCTCAAAAAATATGAAAAAACGACCAAAACCCCACTTTTTTTGGAGCTTGGGGAGAGGGGGAAGTGGTAAGATGAGGCTACAAAGTCAAGACCCACAAAAGACACATCTAGGAGCCCCACTAAATGTACATAATCTAATTTCAACTTCTTAGCTCAACTTGGAGGGGAGTTATGTGAGAAACAAACTCAAAAAAATCAAAAAATTAAAAAATTTGATCAAAAAACTATTTTTTGAGCCTGTGAGGAGGTGCAATAGAGCTAAAAAGTCAGGGTCCCGACTGAATGTACATACCAAATTTCAACTTCGTAGCTCAACTTGGAGGGGAGTTATGTGAGGAACAAATCCAAAAAACTCAAAAAATTAAAAAACCCGATCAAAAAACTATTTTTTGAGCCTGTGAGGAGGTGCAATATAGCTAAAAAGTTAGGGTCTCGACTAAATGTACATACCAAAGTTCAGCTTCCTAGCTCAATTTGGTGGGGGGATAGGGAAGGAACCGTCCTTTTTTAGAGTCCAAAAAGGGTGAAAGCTTTCAAACTTCCCTTCCTAATTGACTTGGGAGCTTGATTTTTGAATATGTTATACAATTTTGGTTCTTTATCAATTGAGCTAAAAAAGGTCAATTTTTGTGTTTTTGGTCCGTCAGTACTTTTTCCTCCAAATTTGGGCAAAACTGAATTTTAATCCAAATTCATCCCTACTCATACTTATCTAATCCGCCGTCAAACTGAACCGATTGACCGAATTGGAGCAAGTGTTTGGTCGGTATCGAACGGAATAAATAATTTTAATGTTCAGGGTGAAAAAAATAAAAGTAAAAATAAATATCTGACATGGCTAAAAATCGTCTTAATGGTATTTTAGGAACCCGAAACGGATTTCGTTGATATCCCCCCCCCCATCCGCCATTGGTGGATGAACTGAAATAGGTTAATTTTCATTAACAATATGACATAGAAAATCAGGCTAATTAGATTTGCTAATAATTGAGAATTTCTAATAACTACAAAAATTGAGGTAAGTTGATGTAATTTTCTGGTGTAAATTGGAGGATAAATTTTTAAATGCAAAAGGGTACCACAATTAATATTTTTTTCCGAAATTTTATTGATTCTCAGCATTTTTTTGAGTTATGAACTACTGGCAAGTAAGCGATTTTCACTTAAGTAATAACCCCTTTTCCTCGTCTCTAGCCAAACCCAGGCTTGAGAAATTTTTCTGTACATCCTGCCATATCTGTCCATCATTTTGGCGTAGAAACCGTATCTTTTTTGCAAAAATTTTGAAAAAAATAAATTTCAAACTCGAACGCTTAGTAAAAATATTCAGGTTTTTTACCATCACACAGAAATTATAGGCTTCTGTTTAGTAAAGTGAATATAAAAAAATTATCAAATTATGGCTGGGCTCAATAATGCCGGTATTCTACTCTAAATTGTATGGGCTACCCAGAATACCACCACTGATGTTTTTGATCGATCTTATGAATGTCTCACAAATTAGCTCCAATGATAAAATTATCAACCACTGGCAAGTTATCAACTATTGGCAAATTACCTTAATAGTAATATAACAATAAGGTATTTAAAAACCATTCCGCATGTATTTACTAGGGAGTAAATTGGTAGTTCGTCTGAAAGTACGAGTATATATGTAGGTACAATATAATAGAGTTTGAGAATAAATTTTTCTACAAGTATCTTTGGTTATATGGCATAGCTCATCTACGTCAACTGATTTAAAGAAATACGTGATTTTAAACCACTTTCCCACTTATTCCTGAATCGTGATAAAGAAGCAACTATAAAAATAGCCACAAACAGGTGCACATGTACTCGTGTATTACACCTCTTCTATCCCCAGTTCCATATCAGAGGACAACCAGTAAGTAAACATGCACAAATATATTAATGTTCCGTGATAAAAAATTTTATGTTGGGAATTTTATTCCGTAAAATTTCAACGCGAATGAGGAAAAATTACATTTCCTCATCTCTTCCATCCACTCTAAACGTACGAATATAAAAAACAACTCGTTGATATAGATGACTCGACACACGAGCATCCAACAGTGGTACACAATTTACACGTTGAGAAGTTCATCATTCGCAAACACGTTTCAATAAAATAATTTGGTCTCGCTCATAGGATTCGTTGTTACAACAACGGTAATGAATAGAAAATAAAAAAATAAAAAAACTTTATCTATGATTCAGCAAGGCCTTCTTCCTCTAAAAACATAGATCACAACGCAACGAATTCAAGCTCAATGCTGATGAGCAAGTAAAAGAGTACATACTCTCTACATACATAGTGGGAATTTCAAATAATATTGGAGGGGGGAGAATGCAATCAGGTGTTGCGGTTTAGTGAAACGTTAAAATATTTAGCATAATCCAACACATCGTAATTTTATCATGTGTGCTTTGTATGGTATTAATACGCTTAGCTGGAACATTTGAACGTAAATTTTTTTCATACCCGTCTTAAGTATCTACTCGTGCGAGAGTTGGAGAATTTCCCAACTAATGATTGAGTAGTATTTCCCATGTTAGGAAGTTAATGTAAGCTACAGGTCAGTTTTTGTTTTGCGTTTGCCTGTATTAAATTTATTTGTAAAACGTGCAAAGAAAAATAGTGTAAAATTGTGCATCATGGTATTAAGCATTTGGCCGATTGAATCATGTATTCGTGAGTATTTTCATATAATGCTAATAGGTACGAAAGTGAACGGAGCAAAAAATTCCATCTTCGCGTAAATTTTAGATCATTATAGTTTGTCTGTTCCTCTGTTAGATATGCATAGATATGTTATGCAATTACAACGACGAGAAAGTTTTCTGTAGAAAAATCAAGAACCATTCAAATTACCTTACTTTACTATCTCTTTGATTGGAGTTTATTAGACTATTTTTAAAATAATCATCACATAGTGCAATTCAGCTCAGTAAAATTATCGCAAAAAAAAAAGACTAAATAACGGACTAATTTAGGACTAAAATTTGTTTCCTAGAATTTTAGTGCACTATCCCCTGAACAATAAATCCAAAATTGAATTAATATGCATATTTATGCCTCCTGAAAACTTTTTTTTTTTTTTTTTATCAGTAACTTCTTTGTTCCTAGACGGGATACATAAGAAATGTTAAGAGTATGCTCCGGGTATTTCATCTGTCAAACTTTATTTTTGTTCTAGATTCATCATTTGATGATTTATTTTTCCAGAATTTCAATAATATACGCATTAAAATAAAATTTCCTGTTACTGGCTTTTGAAACACGATGAAAATTAATTTTATTTATTTAAAAAAAAATAAATTCAAGGATTGAAATATCCAAAATTTACCCATGAATCTCTTTTTTTTTTTTTTAATAAATAAGCAGAATTTTCAAAATATCTCAGAAGCTAGCAATAGACGTTTTTATTTCAAGGTGTATATTAAAATTTCAAAATAGTTCAGCCAGAGCAAGGTCTTAATTAAAAAAAATTCAGCCTAATTTTCGTGAAATATTATAATTATGTGAATTGCATCGGAACCGACGCTTTTTTCCTAATCAGTGATGTGAGTATGGGGGGGGGGTGCAGTGGAATTAGAGAGTCGATACTTCAAAAGACACTTCCAAGATCTACACTAAATCTACATACTAAATTTCAACTTCGTAGCTCAATTTGGTGATGAGTTATGCGAGGAACAAACTCAACGAATAAGAAAAACCGACTTTTAAGACCCGTACTAAATCTACATACCAAATTTTAACTTTTTAGCTCAATCTGGAGGGAGGTAGGCAAGGATCAGCCCTTTTTTAATGTCAAAAAAGGAATACACCCTCATATCTCCTCTCCTAATTGACCTGGGAGATTGATTTTGGGATATGATATAGAATTTCGGATTTTCTACCGATTGGCTTAAAAAGGAACAATTTTTGCAATTTTAGCCCCTCAGCAATCCCCCCCCCCAAATTAGGGTACAAATAAATTTTTGCTCGAGGTCTTCCATACGCCCGAATATTACATATTAGAATCATGAGAATTGAAAAAAGCATCACTTCCTAATCAGCATAGAGGGTAAGAAGGGTTCAATGAGGCTAAAAAGTCAAAACCTCCAAACACATGTAGGAACCTTACTGCCAGTACATGCCTAATTTCAACTTCATTGTCCAATTTGGAGGGGAGTTAAGCGAGGAAAAAACAAAAAATTAGAAAAATCGATCAAAATACCACATATTTAGGGCTGTGAGGGAGTGCAATGGGGCTGAAAAGTCGAGATCCCTAACAGGCTAATCTAGAGTCCTTACTGAATGTACGTATCTAATTTCAGCTTCCTAGCGCAATTTGTAGGGGACTTATGCGAGAAAAAAACTCAAAAAATTGCAAAAATATACCAAAAGCCACTTTTTTGGGGCTATAAGAGGGTACAATGGAGCTGAAAAGTCGGAACCCTCAGAAGACACATCTATGGTTTCCACTAGATGTACATAGGTACCAAATTTCAACTTCCTATCTCAATTTGGTTGAGAAATAGGGGAAAACAGCCCTTTTCCAAGGCCAAAAAGTGGAAAACTCTTCGTACGGCAGATCTAGGGCCTTTGCTAAATGCCCCCCCCCATTTTCACCCTTGCTTTATTTAAGCATGCATTGTGGTGAGTGATCTTCTGGACAACCCAAAACGTAGGTTCTATGAAGGGGACTAGCCTAAAGTGTTAAGCTAAAAGCCCTCATAAGTCATAAGTTTCATTTTTTTAAGCTTAAGGCTAGTTAAGCTTCATCATTCAATAGCCAAGAACCAAGCTGTAAGTTTACTAATGATTGGGTTTAGTTTTAATTTTTTGAATCAATTCGTTAAGGCTGTAAAATATTTTGAAAAACATGAAAACAAAAAGAAGAAAACAAAATGCTTGAAGCCAAAAGCTAGAAACCCAGGGACAACAAGTCAAAAAGTAAAGCGTAGTTTTCATCTCATAGCTACTGATAACAAAATGTGAAATTTAGCTTTCAGCTTCAGGTTTCTTGTAAGTTTCTATAGCTTTAGTAGTTAGCTTTTGGCTTCAGACTTTCAGCTTTTGGTTTCAAGCTGTCGACTTCTGGCTTCAACAAGGACTGCAAGCTATCAGATAGCTCACAGCTCTTGCTGAAGCCAGAAGCTTGAAGCCCAGGCCTGAAAATCAAAAAGTGGAACCTAGTTTTTAGCTCATAGCTGCTGATAACAAAATGTGAAACTTAGCTTTCAGCTACAGATTTCTTGTTGGTTTTTACAGCTTTAGCCATTAGCTTTTGGCTTTCGACTTCAGGGTTCAAGCTTTCGGCTTTTGGTTTCAACAAGGACTGAAATATAACTAAAAGCTTTAAGTCGAAATCTCTGAAAAGCCATAAATTTCACTTTTTTTTATGCTTGAACTTAGTTTAGCTTCATCATTCAATAGCCAAAAATCAAGCTGTAAGCTTCATTTTTTCAGCTTTTTTTTCCCAACCAGTAAATCTGAATGAGTTTAAATTTCACTCGTATTTGGTTTTAGTTTCAGTTTTTTGAATTAAATAGTTCAGACTTTACAATACTCTGAAAAATATGAAAACAAAAAAGGAAAACCAAAAGCTGAAGGCTTAAAGCTGAAAGTTGAAAGATTGACAGTGAACGCTGAAAGCTAAAAACCTCAAAAAGTTCGAAGCAAAAAGCAAAGTTTCACATTGTGTTATTAGTAGCTGTAAGCCGAAAGGTAAGCATTACTTTTTAGCTTGCAGTCTTTGGATGCAACTTTACCAAGCAAAGAACAGAAAAATTCAAATAAGTTGAAAAAGTAATGGTACAAAAACACCAAGTCACAAACAACCTTATCTCTTGATATATATCTTCCATACATTTAGGTATGCACAATGTACAGTTGTACCAATGTAAAAAAGAAGGATAATTATCTACTCTAATGTGTACTTCTCAAACAACGAACCCAGTTTTCACACTTGTGGGCATCAAAATAGCTTTGAGGTAGTCTAATAAAGCAATAGCACGATTATTGAGATAAACCCAACTCCACCAATGGAACAGTCCTGCGTACAGGCCTGTTTACATCAATGTTTTAAATTCCCCACACAAAATGAATTTAAAAAATGAGAGTAGTTGAGGGAGAAAGGAAGCTCAGTTACTAACAGCCCAGGGCTGATGACACATGTGGATTGTGGAGCTATGGCATCACCTACTAAAAAAGATTTCCAACATCAGATACGAGCAACAATATCCATCAAAACCTTAAATAAATATTTGCAACATTGAATAAGAGCTTAGAGATGGCAAAACAGAATTTCTAAATCCTTATTTGAAATCAATATTTCTGTTTTCAGGAAAAAACTGTTGATTCGAGGAGAACCATTTTGCGGAACTGGACTAATAATATTTCACGTTTTCTACATCGAACATGTGTGCGGTTACTTGAACTTCATTTGGTTGACGATTGGATTAATACTCAATACCATTAACATGATTGTATTCACGAGAAAAAATATGATTTCACCCAATAATTTAATTTTCGCCCATTTGGCATTCGTCGATGTGATAGGCATAATTGCGTATATGCCACGCTCATGGCACGAGTTCATACGTCTGCAAATATACTCTGTAAAGGAGCATCGTGTATACGAATGGGAAGCAGTATCCTTTTATTCGTGGCATATAGCAGGATCATGCCACGCATTTTCAATTTGGCTAACAATTATGTTGGCTATTTGGAGGTATATTGCGGTTGCATATCCGTTAAAAGAGCGCTATTTGTGCGATATGAAAAATACGAAAATTCTGATCGTCGCAGGCTACATAATACTTCCTTCGATTGCAACACCAGGTTATTTTGATTTCCATGTTGGGCCATTCGATACATTACTAGACAGCGACGGATATCTAACCGCAAATCAAACAATCGGAATTCCCACAACTATTTACAAGATACAAGCCGCAAAAATTAGCAAGGTAATTCTTGCTTTGCACATGAGTGTGTATGGAATTATATTCAAAATCGTACCATCGGTTGTACTAACCATTTTTAGTTATAAGTGAGTGTAATATCTATAATATGAAAATATTTCACACGTTTCAATTAATTTAAACGAATTATATTTTTGCAGATTGATTGTGGAGCTGTTGCGAGCAAAGAAACGTCGAGAAATGTTAACATCCGGCGTTTACGAAAGCAATGCGACAAATACAAGTACCAAACGACCAAGAGATCGGACAACAAAAATGATACTAATAATATTAGGCTTATTTTTAGTATCCGAAATACCACATGGTATATGTTGCATATTTACAGCGATTTATGGTTCTAAATTTGGTCTGGGATGTTATATGCCCTTAAGCGAGATATTCAATACCTTAACAATAATTTATAAATCCGTTGATTTCTTTAATTACTACATCATGAGTCAACAATTTAGAAATACTTTCGACCAACTGTTGAATTGTAAGGCATCGCCGACTGAAAAGAATATTGCCACTTCACCTAACGTGGATAAATCGTACGATAATTCAGCTCGAACAAGTGTAACAACCCTTAACTCCACTCGATCCCAAAGTATTACTACAATCAGCTCTACTAAGTTGTGATGCAGTCGATCCAAAATTCACTGCGATTTCAATTTCATTCTATGTATGTCATAAGATAACAATGATTCCTTAATTTATAAAATTTTGTATTAAAATGTTTTTCCTATTGTTACGCGACATTCACTACTAATTACATACTTATGATCAGGAGCAGATGAGCCCCAAGGGATAAATTGGATTTTCCTTCAAGCCCTCCCTCCTCGGCAGCCGGTTTAGCTTCCACCTTATATGAGCATTTTCGGAAGTTAAAGATAAGCAGAGGCTAAAAAATATTACACCAAATCTTAAGTTGCAGCTTCATTTGAAGAAGAGATAGGGGAGGAACAGCCTTTTGTCAAAGTCAAAAAGGGGAAAATCCGCATATCTTCCTTCTCAATAGACCTAGAAGCTGATTTTTGGATATGTTACACAACTTCAAATTTTTAGTCAATTAGCACACAAAGATGGACAATTTTTGAAATTTTAGTTCCTCAACATCCCCTCCCCTCAATTTGGGCCTAGAATATCAAATCTGTCATCAATCGAAGCCTATTCCCAAAATTTGATCAATTTTGATCGGTATCGAGCTGAGCAAATGATTTTTAGTTTCGGGGGGAAAAAATAAATAAAATACTCAGTATTTTTTGCACGAAAAGAGTAAACATCGAAAGCATGTAACATGTGATACTTTTTATGTTGTCGGTATAAATTTAACATTTATATTCAGTGTTTCCAATTGTATAATTTTCATCACACCTCCACAACATTTCAACTTGAAATCATAAAATCAATCCAGAATCAAGATCAACTGTGTACGGGTCAACTATAAACATGTTTAATTTTCCTCGACATTTCAATTTATACTTACAAAATTACCAGGGTAAAGGTCAACCAATATTTCTCAACTTTTCAACTCGAAATCTTGAAATCAATTCACAGGCCAAGTGAACTTTCTTTAATTTTCCTCAACATTTCAAATCAAAATCATAAAATCTATCCCAGGTCAAGATCAGCAGTTGATGGGCCAACTTTCTTTAATTTTCCTCAACATTTCAACTAAAAATCATAAAATCACCCGCGGTCAAGGTCAACTGTTGACGAGACGACTGATGACGACATTTCAACTCAAAATCATAAAATCAATCCGAGGTCAAGGTCAA
>FIZR01021579.1:0-47038 GCA_900060175.1 Ferrisia virgata | reverse complement strand
TGTGAACTATTTTGACTATAGATATATAAAAGGCGACCATGTGGTGCCCGGGCGAAAATTCGTATTTTGACGTTTCAGAGTGGGGGGATCAATTTCCGACCATTTAAACGCAAAAACGTTGTGGCGCCCGATTTGGGCACCACAACGTTATATACGGGCACCACAGTGACTAGTTATACTTAAAACGGGCACCACTATGACCAAAACTAAATCTATATATATATATATATATTTCTTTGTTTTCGTCTATCGTGCCATCTAAAAGGTAACTGTAACGCTAAAACTTCACTCATTATATTTGGTATATGTTACCATTGTAGTATAATAGCAAATTGAAAATGAATTTTCTTTACACGAGAGCCTACAAAAAGTTCAGATTAAGGTTTTCGTTTGAAATGAAAACAAAAAAATGTAAAGAAAGAATCAACGTAAACCCAAAGGCAAATTTCGTAAAATTTCAAACTCGAGAAACTCGAACCCTGTTGCGTCATGGTATTGTAAGGCGTCCGTATCTAATAGATACAAAATGAACTTATAGTATACTCGTAATCTTTGTATTAACCTAAATACACCGTGTGTGGCTTATACGCACGTTCTTACACCTATCAAAAGTTATAAAGCTGATAATTAGAAAGAATGTCGTTGTTACGTTGCTTCTTTGGGATAATAAAGACACGTCGCGTCGCGTCCATCCATACTCTAAACTCAACTCTAGAAATCGAAATTTTTTCCAACTCCAGGATACAAATAACCAAACATGGGTGTGAATAAATAGACGACTAGTGCAGCTTACAGAGAGACTTTTAATTGAAGAAAACATCGTTTGGTTTACAATTATTTACTTACGTTTATTAAATACATATGTACGTATGTATCTAATAGGAAATAGTTATAAAGGTATAAATTTTGGTTTCTTGTAATCGTCGAAATGCCATAATCGCAATTACTATACACACCTCGTACTTATGATGTGCACTTCCTGTGCGGTAATGTACAACGTAAAATATAATAAATTTAGATTTAGATACGTTATCATCCAACTTATTCAAATTGTAGGTGTGAACGCGTCTAACATGAACGAAGAATATCGTATGAGCTGTTTGTACACAAAGACGTATACCTATCACCTATATATTCAATGAACATGTACCTACCTACCTACCTACCTACCTACCTACCTACCATTATTTTGGTTGAAGGTTTACACATGTAGATGTACTAATTCTACTAATGTACTAATGTACATACATTTGTACAATTACGTATACATATATTGGTGTTATATACAACTATTTTATTATACCATATCGAATCATTGTTGTACTCTCGTGTATAGCGTATTTTACCTGTACAAGCATATGGTGTAGCCAGCCTTCATTTGTGGGGAAGAGTCCAGCTAAATGCTTTTGAATACTCAAGGATACATTTTAAGGCGAAAAAATTACTTCATAGAAATATTTATCAGATTTTTGTCAGATAGGGTTCAGCCTACAAGAGAGCTACCCCAAGTGTTGTTACAAGCCGAATGAAAAAAAAAGAAAGCTTCACGTCGCGATGCTTTCGGAGTCAGGTTTCCCCATTGTCCATGTTCCCAATTGGTCGTACAGGTTTTGATACATCATATCGATATTTTAGAATGGTACGCTTTTAAGTTCCTGAATTTCCTCCCGCGAAAATAAACTGCCATGATTGGAATATAAATTTGGGCAGAAGCGTAGGTACAATTTTAAATAGATGGCCGACCTTTAATCTCTTCGTCATGGTCGCGTAAAAATCGACGGTGAAAAAAGATTCCCATGTGTATTAGGATTACCCATATTTATCGGGAGAAAATCAAAATAAAATTTCCCTTCCTGGGACTGTAGGAGAGATCCATTTGGACAGAAATGGTTGACACACCCAAAAGGAACGCCCTGTATATCTCCCCAACCTGTGTACAAAGTTTCAAGGCGCAAGCTCAATTAGGGAGACCTGTAGAGGATGAGCAATCAATCGAAAACGTTGAAAAAATGGGTTTTTTGCACCTGCAATGGGATAGGTTAGGAGTGACGAGTCAACACCCCCGGAAAGGTACACCATAGGCACTGCTATCAATTACCTACCAAGTTTCAAGTTTCAACTCCTAGGTGAATTAGTACGACCCGTACTGCAATCGACGAAATATTCCTAAAATGGTCCAAATGGACCGATTTCTTGAGCTATAATTGACGCAGACAGTTCATTTTTGGATATATTACAGCTCCTTCGATTTCCTATCTATTGGCAGTGAGATTTTTTCACTTTTTAATTTTTCAACCTCTTTTACCCTCACCCCCAAAAATGGACCTCCCCCAATTTGGACCATAGACCGTTCTAACTTTCATAAAAAAATACAATCGGCGAGCTTTGGCGAAATTTTAAATTTCAGCGATTTTGGCCAGTACGGAACGGAGTAATTAATTTTTTCCCTCGGGAGAACTAGATAAAAAAATGAAAATTAAAAAAAAACATATCAAACCGGACGATTGTAATAGTCAGGGGCTCCCTTTGGAAAATTTGACTCCCTAATTAGCATTTAGTATAGGAAGGGCTCAATGAGACTGAAAAGTCAAAACCCCCCAAAAACACATCTAAGGCTCTTATTAAATGTGCTTAGCTAATTTCAAGCCTCTGGCACAATTTGGAGAGGAGTTATTCGGGGAAAAAACTCAAAAAATAAGAAAAAGTAAACAAAAACCACATATCTGGGGCTGTGAAGGGGTGAAATGGGGCTGAAAAATCGAGACGCTTAAGAGACACATCTAAGGCTCCAACTAAATATACATACCAAATTTCAAATTCTTACCTCATTTTGGTGGGGAGATAGGGGAGTAACAGCCCTTTCTCAAGGTCAAAAAGAGGAGAAAACCACTCATATTTCTCACTCAATTGATCTAGGAGGTTGATTTCTGGATATGTAATACTACTTCGGATGCACTATCGATCGACTCAAAAAGGAACAATTTTTGTGTTTTTGTCCTCTCAGCACCTCCTCCTCCAAAATGAGACGAAACGGAATTTTGAACCAAGGTCATCCCCACTCATATATATCTAATCCGTCGCCAAACTGAGCCGATTAACCGAATTGGGACAATTTGTGTGTGTGTGTAGCAGATGTAAAATAGAAATCTGACATGGCCGAAAATTGTCTTAATGGTTTTCTAGGACTCTAAAACGAATTTTTCTGTTATCCCCCCTCCCGTCAATGATCGATATTCTGTAATAGCCTGGTTTTCATTGACAATATGACGGAAAATCAGGCTAAAAATTTTTACAGGTGTGTAGAACATTCAAAATTACTTCTACAGCCAAACTTTCAGTCCATAAGCTTCATTTGGTGGGGGGGGGGGTGTCATGGGTGATGGAATATTGAAAAATTAATAAATCAAGCTGCAAAATTAACAAAACACGAAATAACTCGACTTCATACCGCATTTGATTGGTAGTTTTTTCACCACATACTACTCTAAATATGAGCCACCTAATGGAAGGGTAGCTGCTCAGATCCGCGTGTAATACCTTGGTGGTGAATTTTTAGCCATGAGAAATGCAGTAAAAAAAAAATAAAAAAACGAAATTATTCGACTCCACACTGCGTTCAGGAGCTGATTTTTTCACCATGTACTATTCTTGATATGGACCACCTACAGGAGGAGTAGTCATCCAGATCCCAGTATGACACCTCGGTGGTGAATTTAAGAATTATAGAGTCGAGTTATTTCACTTTTTCTATTTTTTAAATTGCATTTCGAATGGCTAAATTAAAAGAATAATTATTCATTCTCTTATTCGTACAATTCCAGTTGACTCAGTTCTAAAAATCAATTTCTTAAACATACATTCAAGATGTAAAATTTTACGACGAACAAAACATTAGATAATGGTATCAATTTTACGATACTAAAGCATGATATAATTAAAGGTAATAAATCAACTACTTCGATGAAGCATTACTAAATAAGCATAAAAATTTCAACGCTCATAAAATTTTAAACAACAGAATACTATTATAAAACTATCGAAAATTCACAAGGTACAAGGTACAAAACTCAAAATTATCCGTAGAAAGCCACACGATAAGTTGGAATATCAGGAAATATCCACAAAAATTCTTGTGGAGGCTTCATGTAAAAAATCGCTCACTCATTGCTCGACAAAGGATCAGATCTCCTAACAAAGAAATTGCATTCTCGGTTGATCACAATTTTTATGAAACTTGGACAGTTGAAAAGACCATCTTCAACAAGCACATATAAAAAAATTTTCAGATGTTACTGCTTTTTCAGCCTAATTTTCGTAAAATCTGTATTATAACTATGTGAATTGAAAATAAGTATCAATGGGAAGGGTAGGAAGGAAGGAAGGAAGGAAGGAGAGGGGGTTACAATGGAGCTACAAAGTCGAAACCTCCAAAAGGCACATCTAAAACCTATACTAAAATGCGAGAAACAAACTCAAAACATAAGAAAAATTGCTTAAAAAACACATTTCTCAGCTATAAGGGAGCAAAATGGGTCTGAAAAGTTGAAACTCTCAAAAGGGGCATCTATGACCATTACTATGTCTACATAGCAAATTTCAACTTCCTGGCTCAATTTGGTGGGGAGATAAGTGAAGAACAGACCTTTTTCAAGGTCAAAAAGAAGAAAACCCCTCATATCTCTTCTCCTAATTGACCTAGGACGCTAATTTTTGGATACATTATGAAACTTTGAATCTTTTATCAATTGGTTCAAAAAACAACAATTTTTCGATTTTAGCCTTTCAGCGCCCCCTCTCCCAAATTTGAGCACAACTGAATTTTAGCTCGAGGTCATCTTTACTCCAGAATATTAAATCTGCCACCAATCGAACCTTATTTACCAAATTTGATCAATTTTGTTCAGTATAGAAATGAGCAAATGATTTTTAATTTTGAAAAAAAGATAATAAATACTTGACATGACCAAAAATGGCCGTAATAGTCTTCTAGCATCCCAAAATGGATTTTGTTAATATTTCTGCCCCTCCCCCTGCATGCACAGTAAGTCCATAAACCGTAATAGCCTAATTTTCATTGACAATAGGATACCGTAGAAAATCAGACTAAAAAATGAAAACGAATGCTTGCGATAGGTCCCTTCTTTTATCAATAAGTCACCTTTGAGTCGAGAAAAGATAAAAATAGAATAGTTACCTGGTTTTCAAAAATTTAAATTTCTCAACAATATTCAAAAAATCGTATAAAAAAAGTCAAAAAGTGTACTTCGGCTGCTAAAATTTTTCCTAAAACCTTCTGTCACAGAGTACTTTCGATGAACAAATTTTAAGGTGACTTTTGCCCCTTACTCATTACCTGTGTAATTAAATTTGAAATTTCCTTAAAAATTTGTCCATCGAAAGTACACTATGAGAGAAAAGTTATAGCTAAAATTTTAGCTGCCAAAGTGCATTTTTCGATTTTTTACGATTTTTTGAATATTTTTGAGTAATTGAAATATTCGAAAAAGGGGTTAAAATAGTATTTTTATGAATTCGCGACTCATATGATTTATTAATGAGCGACGGGATTCTATTACTGCACACCCCCAACCTCAAAATTTATCTACTGAAAGTATAGCATGAGAGAAGCTCATAGCTGAAATTTCAACTACGGAAGGGCATTTTTCGATTTTTTTTCTAACAAATATTCAAAGAATTGTTCAAAATTCATATTATGTTGCCACCATTATCAGTGGGGAAATACTTCAAAAATTCACTAAAATTCGAAAAATTAACTCGGGCAGACAAAAATTTGGATTTGCGGTTTTTTGGATATGCTCTTTTCAAATGTATAAATTTCATCAAAATCGGAGCCTGATGGTACGCGTACTTCTCATGTTAGATGAGAAAAAAATATATAACTATTAACTACTTTAGCCTTATTCGAATAGAATAGAATAGAATCAACTCAATGTCATGATTCAAAGGTCAACCTGAACAATAATAATTTAGACGCATAAGCGTATATCTAGACCTACCACAATATCTACCAATAAATTAATATTTTTCAACGTTGTTGTTATTATTATTAAATCTACGATTGATTAAAACACGATGCATTAAATTCGATAATGACTCTTCTGACTCTATTATACGATGTGATGTAATTTATTCGTAATGAAAGGGAACCCTACTGATAAGATAGTATTCTTTCTTCATAAGGTACCTATACCATAGCTAACCACATAGGTGTACCTACACATACTAATAAATATAAATTTTTACGAAAAAATCCCACTGATAAGAAGCACACAAGTACGAGTGAAAGACGCTGAAGAATGCAGACACGATAAGTAGAATTTTTCTCAACAGAAATAATGTTTTCCTCATCTAATTTGTAAGCTCAGTACTGCGATAATTACGGTGTTGTTTAGAGTCATAGCGCCGCGCCGGTACCGGATTCATATAGGCAGCCGGGTACGACACACATGACAAATCCATTAGACCTTAGTTGACGTTCATAGCACACGTTGTTGTTGCACAAGATCTTTAAAGTTTTTCTATTCGTCGTAGCGGAGCGTTTATTTTTACAGCTTTATACATTTTTTTTTATACGCCGCGCCGCATAAAGCGACGCACAGTGTTGCCATAATAATAATAATTCGATTACCGTTCGGTTTGGTTTGTGATTTATGATAGAAAATTTGATTATTTGCATTAGTCGTCCGGACGACATCGTAGTGGTTAAAATTCACTACCCATTATGTATTTCACTACTTAATTGTTCGCGTTTACTCGTACGATTTTCAGTTGATTTTTTTCTCCTTAAATAATCTAAGAGTGTTTCGCGTACAGTTACAGAAAAAAAAAAAAAAAAAAAAAAAAAAACAACAAGCCAACAAACGCACGAAAAAATGTCGGTGACTGGAACTTCGTTTAAACCGAAATCAGGTAATCGTATTCCACCTTATGTACCCGTACTTTGTATTCATTTCGCTTTACCAAGATCACGGCGCGATGATGGTTTCCTTTCCTTTTATTCGTCTAAATGACAATGATGTTTGACGAAAGAATTTTTTTTTTTTTTTCTCGAGTATATAATTTATTCGTTAACTGTAAAAAAAAATTCATCATGCAAATCGCGTTCGCTAAATGAATGTCGACGGAGCAATGAGGATGCTTTTAAAAATATTCATCTCACATGTTTTCTACGCGCATTAATGATCATCGTAGTCCTACTATGCTTACCATATCTATAGGTAGACTACGTTTTATTTTTTATAAACCTTGAGCAATATGCATCGTATCAATAATTCAGTATCGATGAAATTGCTATCAAATTAACATAGGTTTAGGTGCAGGCGAACCCTCATCAATTGAAATAATCGAACTAGAAACTAGGTGACGAACAATATTCTCTAATTTATTCAGCAACTAACAAAATCGTAGGATTATCGCCAAAAAATGTCAACGAACTAACTAATGTTTTCTTGTCGCGTTACTTGTAATGTAATGTAATGCATCAGTGATACAAATAACGCATTGATTAACGTGTCTTTTTTTTTCCGCCGTTTTACACGTTTATTATTATTTTTTTTTTTTAATTTTAGAATTTAAAAACTGACAAAATGCCAAGTATCATTATTTTTGCTTGGAAATTTTAAAAATTAAAAAAAGTGAAAAGTTCATATTACCATCATTTAAGATTAGATACGATAAGTGTTAATCGTATAATTCTTCACATTATATTGTAACTGTTGCGATTAAATCCTCTTTTTTAGTTAAAAATATGATTCATCTGCGTTAAATGATGAGAAATCATCGTTTTATAATCATCTACAAAATCATGTGTAATTTTTTTTAATGAATTGAGATTTAAAGAATTATCGGATCATATTAGTACAGTTTCAGGAAGTTGAAATTAATTTATTAAATCAGAATTGTTATCGTTAATTCGTTTTTGAAACTGAAAAAAAAAATGAAAAAATCGAAAATCATACGAAAAGTATTTACATAACGTTTAAAGGATTTCCTTGAGATTTGAATATAACTAAAAAAACAAACTTATTATAATTATGTGGGGCTGCACCAAAATGACAAGAAAATTATTGACATTTTTATGGGTAATGCAGGTAAAATTTTCCTTAAAGAGGGTTTATATTTTCCCTAATTTTTTTGAACTTGAATTTTTTTTTTAATTTACGAGTATAGTAAACAAATTATTTTGTAACGTTATCAACGTGTACAGAAAAATCAAGGATAATATTAATCGATTTTCAGAACACCCCCCTCTCCCTCCTCCAAACACACAGTATTCCGTACATAATACATAAGATACATTAAACTCTTTAAGGATATTTTAAATTCCTATTCTATTGGCGATAAAAGGATGGTTGTTTGATGTCCCCTCCCCTTTTATTATTTCACTGACCATTTCCTCTTCATTAGATTTTCAGTAGATCTACTTTTTTTCTGGCAACTTTTCGTAAAGCTGGAAGGTCATTGTCATCGACTGTGACAGAATGCTTTTCAGAGTAAAGAAAATGTCTCCAAAAATTAGGATACATTTTTACGAGCAAGTACACGTACAGATATTAATAATGCTCTAGTCCGGTAAGATCACTTTGAAAAATTAATTCAATTGAAATTCTATTTCGTCCCCTAACGAGAATGGAAACTTTCAATGGAATTTTTACAACCCCTTAACTCTCCACCAGTAGCTTGAATGAGAAAGCGTGTTAATTACGAAGGAAAGTTTAGAGTGAAAGAGAAATCCCTAAACTGCCTCACTGTAATAAAAAGTATCCCTTTCAGCCTGATTTTCTTGAAATATTATAATTATGTGAATAGAAAAACCTACTCAATAGTAAGGGTAAAGGGGTGCAATGACGTTAAAAAGTCGACACCACCGAAAGACATATCTAGAATCTACACTAAATCTACATTAGCAAACTTCAACATCCTAATCCAATTTAGTGGGGGAGGGGGGTTGGGAGACATGGGAGGAATAAACTCACAAAGTAAGAAAAACCGACAAAAGGTTGTGAGAAGATATAATGAGGCTGAAAAGTCAAGACCCCCCTCCACCCCTAAAGGTACATCTAGGACTTCTCCTAAATGTACATACTAAATTTCAACATTCCAACTCAATTTGAAGAAGATTTATGTGAAAAACAAACTCAAAAAATAAGTAATCCCGTTAAAAAAAACATATTTTTGGGCTGCAAAGGAGCACAATGGATCTGAAAAGTTGGAACCCCTCAAAAAGCAGATTTATGGCCAATGCTAAGTGTCACATGAAATTGCAACTTTCCAGCTTAATTTGAAGGGGGACAGAGGAACAGCCCTTTTTTAAGGTCAAACTAGGAGACTGATTTTTGAATATGTTAAACAACTTTAGATTGTCTATCGATTGGTTCAAAAAGGAACATTTTTTGCAATTCCAGCCCCTCAGCAACCCCTCCCCCAAATTTGGGCACAACTGAATTTTGACCAGAGGTTATGCCTAATCCAGAAATACCAAATGGTCCGCGAATCAAATCCTGTTCCCCAAATTTGATCCACTTTTGTCGATATCGAGCTGAGCAAATGATTTTTAGTTCCGGAAAAGAAAAGAAATATGTAAAATAAAAATAAATATCTGACATGGTCAAAACTGGTCGTAATGGTCTTCTTGGAGCCCAAAATGGATTCTGTTGATACCCCCTCTCAGTATGACGTAGAAAATCAGGCTAATTATTTCAGCAGAGATAAAACTCATACCCGGTTTTTTGGAATGGTGTGAACCTCCTTTCTAGCAAAAGCATCACTTCACACCTGACCAAGGGAAGAAAACTTAAAATTTTCCAATTTCACTTCATAAATTTTTTTTCTTTTTCAAGCTTCAGAATTTTGATTTTATATTGTAATGTATTTTCTAAACGGGGCTAAATTTCGCTTTTTTCTCGGGAATTTGCAAACGATGGGGTCACAATAGCTGTGAAATGACCTCAAAATGATGCAGTAAAAATTCCAGCTCTACAACTAAATTTTTTCAATTTGCAAAATTGACCATAGATTCAAAAATTCGAAAAAATATTTTTTTGAAATATTTACAGACATGTAAATTAAATTTTTATGCTTATTTTTGCACAAATTGATCATCGGGGTGGGTTTTCACTATCATCTCTTGTTCAAAGATATTCAAAAAATGCCACTTTTTGCGTTTTTTTCATGATTTTCTAAAAAAAAAAAACTACAAAGGAAATTTTTTTGAATGACTCCCTCCTGAAATGAATGTAGAACATTAATTTCAGGTGATTAAAGACAATATTTTCATTTTACCATCCATATACAATTTTTCAGGGGCACTCAAAAGAGATGAATTTCCACATTGCATTGCTGAAAAAGAAAAATTGTTTCTTCGCAAAAAATTTCGTCAAATAGGATACAGTTCATCTATTCTAGACCTCTAAAGCAATTTTCATTTTTTCCCACATTTTTTAACCCTTTATACTGCATTTCTAATTTTAGGGATACCTATGAAGAACTCAGAAAAAAATAAGTGCAACGCCAGGAAAACAAACCTTAAGTGAACGAGGGTAAACGTGCTCTATGTTTGTTCTCATTTTTTAAAGAATTTATTGGAAAACAATTTTTAATGATGTGAAAAAATCTTTAATAAACATAAAACCCCTATTCCTTAAGCATTCGTAAAAAATCGAAAAATTTTATCGTCGTTTTTAAAAAATCGAAAAAAAAATGCAAAAAGTTTAAAAGCCTCTGAAACGAGGGGTAATGTTGAAAACATGCCACCAATCATCATTTTAGATTATCTAAATGCATAAAATAATTCTATTTTCGAAAAATTTTTTTTTAAAACCTCCAAACTTTGGGTTAATTCTGTAAACTGAGAAAAATTGAGTTAAATCATTCGAAAAAAAATTCTGGTGCCCTTTCTATCTTCTTGAAAAATACCGAGATATACGAAGTAATTCTGCCTTTTAGTATATGAGTTCTCCTGTACAAAAAAATGAGTATTCCCCTACACCCAAAAAATCGTAGTTTAGACGCATGACTCTCTTCGTGCTGCCTACTTTTCAAATCTCATCGACGCGACATTATTGTATTCTAGACTATGTACCTCTCAATTTTGTTGTAGAGGGGTGAAAAAAATTTTATGTTTTACATACCTTCGCCTTTACTATGCTCGTATTACAAAACAATTTTGAGAATTTTTAAGTGGTTATCGCACAGCAAAGTGAGACAGACTACAAAATCCAAAGGAAAAGAATTTGGAGTTGGACCAATCACTGAAAAAAATCTTGCTCTTCGCCACGTCGTGAACTAGGTAGTTGTGTGATGTATCGAAAATTTCGTTTCTACCGATACAAGCTTTTTAAATTTCATTCACCTCGTAAATACGATACGTATATTTCATAACCTTGAAAGCATCGCTAAAGTTTTTACTGTTTAGTCGTCTGGTTGAAGATGAAAATTTTTCCCCTTCAGTAAAATAACCAAGCACGTACCAACGTAGCAATACTCGTACCATGACAGTAAACAAGGGTGTATTTAGAAGGAAATATCTGTGTAGTGTGTACATATTTACTTATAAAGACTCGCCCATCTACTCATCTCTAGCTTCTTATTGCCAAAAAAACACGTGAGCTCAATCATTCAACGCTTTTCTTTTACTTCTATGTACGCGTACCAAGGTATTTACATTTTTGCACGTCTCTCTCTCTCCATACACTGATGCACTTATCTAGTTGTAGCTATTGCTTTTCATTAAAAATTCGTGCTTGAAAGTACATGCATAGTGTTTCTTTTTTTCAACCTTCAGTAATTATTTTTGAACATAAGTTCAAATTAATGACAACGAGAGTTAGATTATTTTTTGAATGTTTTTGTACAGAAACTATAATGGAAATTTGAGTACAGCGAGTCAACTTATGAGGATCTATTATTTTCGTACAAGGTTTGAATTTTTTATTATTATTCAAATAAAAGTCATAATATTTATTGGGAGATATTTATTTAGGGTATTCTAATTTTTTGGAAATTAGTTCACTAAAAATTGAAAAAAATTCGTTTCAGAATTTTTATAATACATAAATACCTCTATCTCGTGCCCAACTCACAATTGGGAAATTTGAAAATTTGTATAAAATAACCCACCGCTACACTTCACCCCATCTTATCAGATTCAGATGTAATTTTTTTTAAATAGAAAAATTCATTATCGAAGTGGACTTCAAGTTTAAACTACAGAAGTGAGTGGATATCATAAACGAAAATTCGCTGTTGAAAATTTTGGCTTCTTAGCTCATCCCTCTCCCTCCCCCTTCCACGATAAAGCCCTAAATGTGTTCGAAATACGAGTTTAGGTCATAGATTTTCATATTTTACAATTCTCAACCAAATTTTTTCACACTTGCAGGGATCATGGGCCATATTAAGAGTCATTACTGGGAATTGATCAAATTTTTTCCAAAAAAATTCATTTTTATGATTTTTAGTTACTAGCCTGATTTTCTATGCCATATTATCAATGAAAAGCTGATTGTTAAAGTCTAACAACCAATGACAGATAATGATACGGATCAAAATCTATCAAATTTGGGGGATAGGATTTGATAGGCGGGCCATTTGATATTTTGAGTTGGGCATGACTTCGGGTCAATGTTCAGCTGTGCCCAAATTTTGGGGAAGGAGTGCTGAGAGGCTAAAAATGCAAAAATTATTCCTTTTAGAGCCAATCGATCGACAATCCAAAGTTGTATCCTGCTAGATCAATTGAGAGGGGAGATAAGAGAGTTTTTTCTCTTTTTGACCTTGAAAAAAAGGCTGTTTCTCCCCTATCTCCTCTCCAAACTGAGCTGGGAAGTTGAAATTTGGTATGTACGGACCATAGATGAGCTTTTTAAAGAGTTTTGACATTTCAGACGCACTGCACCTCCTTACAGTTCAGAAATGTATTTTTTGGGCTGGTGTTTTTATTTTTTGAGTTTGTTTCTCGCATAACTCCTTTCAATATGAGCTACGAAATTAAATTTTTCTTGTACATTTGTTAGGGGTCCTAGATGTGCTTCGAAGGGGAGTCTCAGAGTTTCAGCTTGATTGCATCTCCTCACAACTCGAAAAATGTAGTTTTTTAATCGGTTTTTTTTATTTTTTTTTAGGTTGTTCCTCGCATAACTCCCCTACAAATTGAGCTAGAAAGTTGAAATTTGATATGCTAACTTAGTATAGGTCCTAAATGTGTCTTTTAGTGATGTCGACTGTTTGTGCCCCAAGCACTTTCCCTACTCTCTCCACTGATTAGAAGCACTGCTATTTTTTCTTTCCAAAACATCGTTGAGCGATTACAAAGTTCAAATCATTCACACAGAAAAACTAACTTTAAATTCGTGCTCAGCGGATCAAATCACCTCTACGTTTACACGAATCAGGACAAAAATTAATTTTCAAAAATTTTAGTACAATGAACGCAAGTATAAATGTCAATTTTTGTAATAGCTTCTTCGAAAGAAAAAAATAACCAAAAACCATAATAATGAATAAATTTGAGCAAAAATGTCAACAATCGAATGCATAAAGAAGTCCATTAGAACATATTTTAAAAGACAAAAATACGTATATGAGTAAAAATGAATTAAAAGGATGGTTTTTCGCATTTTTGAAGATCTTTCAGCGCCAAAAAAAATTCTAAAAAAAATATATGTTATAAAAATGTGGGTTTACGATATAATTTTTTTTTCGTTGTTCCGGGTCCAAAACAACCAACATGCAGATATTCGATTTTGAAATTTATAAACGTGTATTTCTCAGTGAAAAGATGATCGAAAAAATTTTTAAAAAATTCTAGAAATGACCCTCGATATGGTCCATCATTTCTGCAAGTTTGAAAAAATTTGGTTGAGAATTATAGAAAATAAAATTTAAGCTAAACTCGTATATTTCAAACACATTCAGGGCGATATCGAAGGGTAAGGTTGAGGTGGGGATGTAAAATTTTTACTAGCGAGTTTTCAGACCATGGGGATCCAACTTCCACTAGACAGTTTGAAAATCCCATCCAAAGGCCGATTTACCCCTTCTTAACTGACCATGCTCGTTAAGCGATAGTTTGCATTTTCTTGGGGGAAAATGACAACAATAGCTCAAATACAAATTACCAATTCTTTCCTCAAATATTTGAAATATTCGAAAATTACATTTTACCGTAAACAAAGTAATTTCAAAATTTTTATAAGGCCATATTAAGTATAAGTAAATACCTCTATCTCGTGCCCTACTTACATTTGGAAAATTTGAAAATTTGCATCAAACCACCCACCACTATACTATTTTCTCCAGTTTAGTATTTCGAAAATCAATTTATTCAAAATTGAAAAAGTCATTAACCGAAATTAGTCGATACTATAAATTGTCTAAATTTGAGCGATTGTTTGCGTTTTCTAGGGGGGGGGGTGGCAATAACAGCCTAAATACGAATTACCGATTCCTTCCTCGAAGATTAAAATTGTTCGAAAATTATATTTCATCATAAATGAAGTAATTTCAGATTTTTCATAAAGTTTATTATACGTAAATACCTATACCCTGTGTTCTATACACATTTCAAAAGTTTTGAAAAGTTACATCGAACGAGCCATTAGTATACACTTCACCTCCTTTTCCTCTACACAAGTCTCGTTACGCTATTCTAAACCGAAATATTTTCCCCACACGTAATAGAGTTTTTAAAAAATGAATAATGTCCAGAATAAAAACGATGAAAAATCTACGAGCTGGTTTTTTTTTTCAACTTTGAATTTTTAAAAACGACCAAAAGTTCACTGTGCAAAATTTTGATTTTATACGTAAAGAATAAGCTGACTCACTGATCTCACTGTCGTTATTTTTCAAAACTAATGCAACATATTCGGAACGATGAATCATTCTTGCATTCAACAGAATAGAGACGTCTTACCGAGACATAGATTTCAACGTATCGAGATGAATGAATAAAATTGATGCAAAATATCTGCTAATTTTTTTCCAAGAAGCTAAAAAACTCGTAATAAATAATAAAAAATAACTACTTGTAAGAAGTGTTTTCGTATAGTACTCGTATGTATTTGGCGAATTAAAATCTAAAATTTTCTGTACTCAGTTACACGACAATCGATAAAGATGAATAATTTTCTTATACATATTTTTCTTTCGCAGAATGTTTTGTCCTCGAATGTGCCAATGAAAACGAAAAGACGCAACAAAATGGCAACAAACCATTACCAGGCGATCCTCAATTTAAGTGAGTACAGACATGCGATCGCACGTACATATGTATTATAAATTTTAAACTATCATAAGTGTATATATAGGAGGTAAAATACACATATACAATCGATTGGAAGAGAATATCGGAAACACATAAGTGTACATGTACATTGTACATAGTGAAATATTCGATAATATGCGTCACGAGAAAAATTCCATCGCGACTGAGTGAATTTTTTATATCAATTTAATACTTCAATACGAGTCTTTTAGTAATTAAATCACGTTTCGTTTGCTTCCTCGCGTAGGTCTAGGTGCAGGTACAGTACGTCTACGTATAGGTACAATACGATAAGATTGCCTATTTTTAACAAAACACATCTTAATTCATCGATTTTCGTGACTTTTTAGCCACCCGAATATACGATGTACATGTAAGATGACAAAAACCTCACAATAGTAATACTATATATGGTACCAGTCCTACCATCTATCATACTGGTATATGTATGTAATACTCACTAATCCGAACTAAACGGTGCGAATTAATTTGTATATTAAGATAATAGGTGACCTATAACGATTCAGTTATCGTCGAAGCTTTTAGCATTCGCTCATGTAATCAATTCATTACAAGCCTCCTACCTGCTATATCTTTTGCATACAATTTACGTTCAAGGCTACAGTTACTCCTTTATAATTACCAAAACACAATTAAAAGAGAAACCGCCCGTCATCAATTTAAAATTACAATGTAGTCAAAATAACGCCACATTAATTGATGCAGTACTCTTATTACAGCGAATATTTTCAGTAGCGCAAATATACTCTTGACCACGGAAATCGTACGAAATTACTGAGATTTTCAATTCCAACGCACAGGACAAAAAAGCACATTAACGTTGGAACGTTATAATTAATGCTCGAACGTTAAGCATCTACATAGATATGAATAGAGAACAATCGTATCTGGTTTTTTTTTTATATCTATATTTTATTTCACTATTTAGTCGAACGAAAAATTGTCACATGAGAAAGTCACCAAACGATAATTTTGAATTTTTATTTTTTCTCGAAGGCAAAAGGACATCTTATATTTTTACTGATTACTACCCGAGACACAAAATTCACAGATTAACTACATATTTATTTCATTAAAAAAAATCGTGCTTGAAGCAATGAGATTCATAAATTTTATCGGTAACACGTGCGACGTGCAATTTGATAAGACCAAGCGAATTGTTAACATTCATAGCAATTAACATCAACTGAAACCTAAAGGGTTATCTTTAGGTACATTCTTCTTTGTTAATAAGGAAATTATTTACAACATTTAGGTGTTTTTAATTACCTATTATGCGTTTAAGGTGATGTTTTTCACAATGAATGAAATATTGAAATATGAGATAATATTGATCACCGTTTTCAAATTATTGGTACTGCAAATGAAACTCATTTTAAAATATTTTTCATTTGTTTATTCCTGAAGGTATATACATACGTATTCCCTTAGATAGATATTTTTAGATATGACTAGAGGCAAAAGTTTCCATCGGTCGTGTAGACAGGGAGAGTTCAAACATTCTGCAGGGAATGGAGATGATGTCTACCTACTTTATTTTTTATAAAACCCACAAATTATAAAACGTGAAGGTTACTCACAAAAATGAAAACAATTGTTCGTAGTTGCAGGACTTCGTAGAATAGAATTTTCATTTTTCAACCATTAAAAAGTGGCTACTTACAAGTTTCGTTTTAATTTTTTAATTTCAAAAAAAAAAAAAACATACATGCAGGTTCAACTTTAGATGGTCAAAGATTAAAATTTATTCAGCAGTACGAAAAGAATACGATATAAGGGTAATTAATCACCTTTACACACGCTTTTGATTCCCTTTGCAAATGAGTTTTCTCCAGGTTGTTGCTAACCACGCAATCAGTACTTTTCCAAATGATTTGGTAGGGGGCCAGGAGGAAGATGAACTACAAAAACTGCAACTAGCTCATTCCATGTTAAAATGACCCAAACCAGATCTTTGGTCTTTCATTTTTGCTCAAAAAATTTTCGCGAGCTCCTCTCAGTAGTCTAGTTTGCAGGAAAATCAGTCATGCTTCATTGTAGGGGGAGGGGGTGTAGGAGGTAGTCCTTAAATCTAGCTACGCGGCTCAATTTAGAAGGCACATATCTCAGGATCAGTTGACCTTGAACTGAATAGCATTAAAAACAAATTCAAAATTTATGAGCAAAATTTTAAAAGCTCTACGTAAAACTTTTGGGATGAAATTGTAACTTTTCATGACGAGTGCAACGATTTGAAACTCTTATCTCAAAATTTGAAAAAATGGTTGCTTTATAGTGACTTGTTTTAACCAATAAATTTTTTGGAAAATTTGTATTTTTAAGCCATAAAAGGTGGGTTTTGAATTTTGAAGTCTCATTACGAAAGTGATATATGTTCAACGATTTGGGTATTAAATTTAACGCGTATGTAAAAGACTATCAATTTTTTCGCGCCTACGGCGGATTATAGCCCCGGTAGCCGCACCCCTGAGTGCGCCACAGAGGGGGAGCACAAAAGTTCTCAACCTTGATCAAAATTTATTCTTTCTAATTCGAAGTAGCTGCGTTTGAAAATTCATTCATTTTTTTGGATACGTCTCCTCAGTACACCCCCCCCCCCCCTGAAAAAATGGGAAAATTATGAGAATTAATTAAAATAGCAGGTATCGAATCGAATCTTCCTCATTCGATATCGTTGAGATGGAATGTTAAGTTACTTTCTTGATGTGACCACCTCGTGCTCCCTACTGACCACCAAATTATTAAAAATATGAAAAATGCGGATACAGGAAAGTCCGATTGAGAAACTAATTTGATATTCGATCTTGGCAGTGTCGAATTAGCAAGATTTTTAATATGTACCAGCCATTTTGATTTTTTCTCATAATTTTAACTTTTTCCCCCTTTTTTGGGGGGACAAGGGGATCACTGGATGGAACGTATCAAAAAAATGTGTGAATATTCAAACTAACGACCAAAACCAGTAAAAATTCATATGTCAACTCATGTTTTCCATTTTTTTTAAATTTCGGTCACATTGAATAGGCTGATTGGATTGGAGGGGAGGGGGTTGCAGAGATCAGATCAAAAAAATTAGCCAACATTCGAATTCAGCGTTCTGGAAATGGTAAAAATTTCAGTCTCCTAACTCAATTTTTCAAGCTTGCAAAACTCATTTAAATTTCAAAAATTTTCAAAAAATTAAATGGATTTTTTTTTCAAAATGCAATTATTAGAATACATATTTGAATTCAAAATTATCATTTTTGAGAAATTTTTGACGCTTCCGTTTTTATTTAGCGGTTTTCCCCTTGATAGATCACCAACCATGAAACTTGGCACCTATGTTACATCTCAGGAGTTGATAAAAATTGATACATCACTTCACTTTTTCCATTATTTTGAATTCTGACCAAAATTGAGGACCTCTCCCTACGGATGTTCAGATACCATTTCAAAAATTAATTGTCTCAAACGTATATAAAGAGGTCTTTCCATGTTAATTTTTTTTAGATTTTTAAATGCCAGCTTTGAACTGTTGTGCTCATTATGAAAAGTTGAACCTTTATCTCAAAAGTTCAACCTTGCAATTTTTAAAATTTTGCTTAAAAAGTTTGAATTTATTTTTGATCCTCTACAAAACTGCGCAAACACATTCTTTTGGAGTCTAATCAATCCCAAAATATGAGCGTTTAAAGTTGCCCTGTTTGACAAAAAATCGGAATTGTTCGAAAATTTCTGAGAGCAACAATAACTCCCCCCCCCCCTCTTGGACAATTGAAACCGAAATTATAGTGTTTCTTTCGCTAAATCAGTGATTAAAAATCGAAAAAAAAATTGAGCGGAATCAAAAGATCCAAGGTCAGATTTTGAAATGTAATCTAGCCAAATAGATCTACTTAAAAGAAAATGTTACAAAAGAGCGAGAGAAAATTTAAAAAAAAAACTGTAGCTTTGATCATGAAAAATACACAATTTTTTGAGGTCTTTGCTTCAGCCTTGAAGGTCTCTTAAAAGTACCAATAAGTTTATTTCAAGTTCAATGAATTTATGATTTATGTTCAGTGGAATTATTGAGGTTCAAAGGAGGAAGTTTCACCCCATCCTTCCCCATGTTACGTCACTGGTTGTGCTAACAAACATGACCATCATATGTATTTATAAAGTATGCATAATTGTGCATTACCACCAAACTGGGAATATTCCCCAAATTTGACAGATTTTGGTTGGTATCGAGTTGAGCAAATGATTTTTAGTGTCGGAGGAGAGGGGGTGAAACATATAAAGGAATTAATTTCTGACATTGCCAAAAATGGTCTTCGAGGTCTTCAAAACGGATTTCATTAATTCTCCCTCCTTCATTCATCGTGTACTTGATACCCTGGTTTTTATAACATTTAGACTAAAAAAAGGAAACGATTTTTATCAATTTTTTTTTTTTTTTTTTTGAAAATACTCAAAGCACGTACATGAAAAAATTATACTTTTCAAAAAAAAAATCACAAAGTTCAAAGTATTAAAGTTTCAGAGTAAAATTTCTACCAAAAATTTTGCAAAAATTGTGCTTTCCAAAAAAAAAAAAAAAAAAAAAAAATGACTCTCTCCTGTACTCAGACTTATTTAGGATATCGAAAATATTCCTAATAAACATTTTATTTTGAAAAATAAGAGTAACTAATTGAATAAAACTGCACAGTATCTCATCAAATTACCAGTAAGTACATATTTGATTAAAGACACGCATGTCATAATATATAGCTCGTATTTAAATTAAAAATAAAAAAGCAAAACAGATGAATTTATCCTATCAAGTATATCAATGAATTTTCTATTTTAAATCACACCTGGAAAAAAAATCAAAGGGTACAGACTAATTATGGTAGTTGCAAGATTATGTAAAACATTCCGAATGGCGTGATAATATGTCACTCACATTATGCAGGGGCGACAGTAAAAGCATAGTTCGTATATAGATGGTAAGATAGGTAAACAAGTACATATTTGGGTAGGTTTACAGGTATATATAATCCAAGAGACGAAGAGAATAAAGCAGTTTTGCAAGGGAAATCCAACACACAATATTATTTCAAACGATGACCAAAAAAAGAGCAAAAAAATTCACATTCAACATGTGACGACTCCTTCGCACTCGTATCAACGTCATAAAAATTGCACTTCATTAAATTATATAATCTTTCATATGGCAACAAAAATATTCAGTCATTTTATCACATAAATTCCCGAGCAATAAATATACCTATGTATGTATTCAATTTACTCATCAATCTCAAACTGAAAAAAAAATCGAACCGTTTTTATGGGTAGTAAATTTCGTTTATAAGCAAAACTTTGTATTTAACGTATACCAGCACACTTATAGTAGGTCTAGGTACTTCCTTTGTTTGCAAAATCGTTCAATGACTCATCGAAGCGCCATCGCCACACGACAAACACGCCCGACTAGCGAAAAATTTATGCGATATGCTAATCGAGTAGCCAACTCCTACAATACATGTTTCAATCTCTCCTTGAAACAACTGGTTACTGACATCTAACAGCGTCATAGGTGAACTTGACTTTGAAGATGATAGTCCATTTTCGGTTTCACCAAAAAAGATAAAAAAAAAATTAAAAAAATCATACGCAAACGATGGAAACTTTTTCCAGTTACGGATGACGTCGAGTACAACATTTAATGGTCAAGGTTGAAATCATTTCTTGCGTGGTATTACCCAAACGGAATATCTGCGAAAAATACATATTTACTTCTTTTCTTCCTCTATTTTCGTCTTGTTAAAAATTCTACAATCAGCAGATTGAAAAGTCGTATCATAATATGCATAGTATAAATGTACATCTCGATCATAGGTACATGATATTTCTTTCGAATAAAACGCATCACGTAAACCCAAGGTAAATATCGAATGTCTTTTTGTAGACCTTCGTAATGTCGCCAGATAATTTTAAGGGTGCTTAATTATCTTGACAACTATAATTTTACAAGTAGATGATTCAAATCTCATATCTTGATATATCCATCTTATTTACATCGAATTTTCTACAAAAAGGGTCTCAATTATGCATTACGTTACTTTTATTTTATTTTTTTTTTTTTTTTTTTTGTGGTACATGGCTATGTTAATTTTTCAGCCGACTGTGTTCCTCTTGTTACGTGTGAGTTGTAGTAGGTAAAGTACACGTCAAAAACATGCAAACACGTGATAAGAAATCTGCTTATATATAAATTATACGTTGCCATAGACGTCATTCTACAGCCAGGTTTTTTTTTCGCAGGCGTTTACGTTTGTCTTAAAGACTCCGAAAACCTATGTAGACTCCAGTAATGGTCCGTGAAAATCTGACCAGATACGAGTCGTTGAATAATTTCCAAAATTATGATTACTTCAGGTGCGAAACCCCTTACGTGTAACGTCACCACGTACCATATTCACTGGTTCGAGTTCAAGGCAACTTTAGCTTCTATTTAGTGCTTTTTTTTTGTGTACTTATGATATTAGCTATAACGTATAGCTCTATAATGCACTCTGCATACCAGATACATGTAGGCAGTAGGTAGCTAGGTACTAGGTATATATTTTCCAGCCTATAGATTTACGTACACTTGGCTCAGGCAAATTAGCACAGTTTAGCGAATTAGTCGTATATATATATATATTTTTTTTTTTCTTTGATCGTTTCCTTCAACAATTTTGATTATCGAAGCCTTGTATAGCTTTAAAAGAAGAAAAAAAAAAACTTAATTTTGCAATTGCAGCACCTTCGCGCGGTACACCTTATATCCTACATATTATTGCTCTGTATGCATCAAGGTTGAAAAATTATCCATCAACTTAACAAATAACAATAGCGCAAGCACGTTAAATGCAACGCTCTGCGTGCTGGGTAGGTAGTGATAACTGAAAATACAAGCGGTATAATTAATTCCTACCGATGCGTAATTAGCTTCCTTTTTTAATTACTTTTATAACGTACGGAATAGTAATATTCGAACACACACGATAAACACCGCGTCCGTACGATGACACCTGTTGTAGTATTTCGGCGCCGATTCTCAATTCATTTGATGCTTTTACCGCTGCTTTGGTCTTTTATTTACGTATACCTACACTTAAACTTGAATTCATTTAATTAATTTATCGTTTTCTCTTTCGCTCTTCTTATACTTTGCAGAGACAAATCGTGCGCGAAAATGCGAGCCAAACCGATTCTAACTGTGATACTATTAGTTCTAGGAATTACTTGTGTATTTGCTTATTTTAGTAATCGATGTAAGTACATAATGTTCTTTTTTTTTTCTTTCATACTATACTTATCGTAATTCGTAATCGAACTGTTCATTCGGTCTGCTTTTGTCTTTTACTACTTATAAACACACACCACCTACCAATTCAAACGACTTGCAATTGCGTGTTTTACAGATTTTGATAAACAGTATTGTCAGACCGTGTTGTGCAAACGTTCAGGTAATTATTATAAATACGTGTATAATATATTTTTTTACGCTGATTGACGAAGAGGTGGCTCATTATTATGATAACGATATTTTACCTGTGTGATTTTCCTATGTCAAAAATTACGTTCGTTCGATGTTTGGTATTTCCAGAGACAACGTTAGTTGAAACGTGCTTTAGATAAAAAGTTGCCTAAATTCACATCTTTATCATTCTCGTTGAAGAAATTACACAGAAACGAAAATCACGGTTTCATGCGCTTCAATAAGAAATTGACATGTATTTAAACGACATTTTGTAAATTTTTGTTGTGTACATGCTTCATTAAATATCGGCTTATTAAGCTGTTTTTTTCCTCTCAACAAAGGGGAAAAAAATAATAATATTTGTGAAGATAATTTCAATAATGACGTAGGGTGGATCGAAAAAAAAAACATACCTTGGATTTTGACCAAATTCACGTAGGTGGTTGAGACTTTGAATTGAAAACCTATAAAATTTTGTGATCCTACTTCAAAAGAGGATGGAGCTAAGAGACACTGAAATTTGGATCGTTTTCGAAAATAAACCGATTTTTCGTCATTTTCACCAGAGCCGAAAAAATGCGATTTGAGTTTCTGCTTTTACCACTTTAGGCCCTCTACCAAGCGGTTGAAAAGTTACAGATCGTAAAAACTGACGTATTTCATTTTTTTAAAAAAACTAAATTAAAAGGGCTTTTAACCTTAACAACGGGGCCAAAAAATTTTCAAGCCAAGAAAAGTGAATTCCAATTGAAATTGTTCAACAGTTTTGCGTTGCAGAGCAGTCAACATCCTAATACCAAGATCGTAGACAGTACTGCCATAATTATCAAGAAACTTTAAATTTTTACACCGAAAAATCAATTTTTCAGTTAGCTGCCCTGCAACGCGAAACTTTCGAGCAATTTCAATTGGAATTCGCTTTTCTAGACTGAAAACATTTTTTGAACCCATTATTGGGTTGAAAAGCCTTTTAATTGAGTTTTTTTCAAAAATTAAATACCTACGTCGATTTTTACAATCTGCAACTTTTCAAACCGCTGGCAGATGGTTATAAATGGTATCGGATCAAGATGCTAATGGCACACGAAGACTCAGAAACTCAAATCGCACTTTTTCAGCTCTGTGACCGAGGTTCTTCACCACTTTTAAAGGGTGAAAATTATGACAATCTGTATTTTTTTCGAAAACGACTCCACTTTGAGAGCCCATAGCTCCACTTTGCATTGAGATAGGGTCACAAAATTTTCTACCGTTGGTTTTCAACACAAAGTAAATCACTTACGTGGATTTGGTCAAAATCTGAGGTATGTGTTTCTTTCGATTCATCCTAACGTACATATTTAATACCTTTTTACCAAACTATTAAACTTATGATCAGTAATCCGAATAGGACATAGATATGGAGCGGGGCGGGGGGAATCAAAAAGAAAAAATATGTCTTGGATTTTCACCTAACTCATGTAGGTAATTGGCTTTTAGTTGAAAACCAACCATACAAAATATTATACTCGCAGTTCAAAGAGGCTTGGAGCAATGGAACCTTAAATTGGAGTCATTTTTGAAAAAAACACCAGTTTCCATCATTTTTACCCGCTAAAATTGACGCAGAACTTCGGTCATAGAACTAAAAAAAAGGTGTGGTTTTAGTTTCAGCACATAGACGAAAATATGGCCGAAATTTGGAGGGATCTTCAGTACCTTCGTTTTATTACTACACGAAAAAAATGATGTGAGTTTTTTTGTTGATTTTCTTGTTCATATATGAGAGAAAATTTACAACAAGAAAATCAGGAAGTATTGTCCCAACAAAGCGAGAACACAAATTTTGAAAAGTAGGAGGAATAAAAGGTCGAAAAATGGTTATTTAAGGGTTTTTGTGAACTAAAAAATTTTAATTTTTCCAAATTTACTTCTGTAAAATGTTCATTTTTATATTTTTGTGATATCATTTTGGTGGGGGGAGAGAGGCTATTTAGCATTTGGGAAGGGTTGAACCTTTACATGCACCCTCATCTCTGCCTATGTTTCTGCATCTACCTGTACCATTGGTATCTCGACCCGATACCAGTAATACCACTTATAACTACTAATCAGGAGATTGAAAAGTTGCAGACAACAAAAAACGACAAATTTCTTTTTTCTTTTTTAAATGCAATAGAAGAGCCTTTCACCTGAGCAACGCGTCCAAAGAATTATTTTAGCATAGGAATAAAAGCTATAGGCGAAATTACTCATAAGTTTCATTGAGATGTCAATAGTACTTACAGCATGTTGTAGAACTCATATTTCACTTTTTCAACTCTGTGACTAAGGTCCTACATTAGGGTGGGCTGAATTTTTTCTTTTTTCAAAAATCTGCAAATGGTGGGATAACAACAGTTGCAAAATGATCTCATTATGATGTGGTAAAAATTTTAGCTTCCCAACACAATTGTTAAAACTTGGAAAAATGACTAAAAATTTGCAAATTTTCAAAAATAGAAAAAAATATTTTTATGAAAATTAAAAAAAAATTGGATTATTATTGTTGGCAAATTTTTATAATATCCCAATTTTTGGGTTTTTAATATACACCTTTCGAAATAAATTGATAAAAACTGATAAAATGCCTTTAAAAAAAATATATTATCTAAGGGAACATGTTTCATCTATTTTAGACCGTCAAAAGCAAGTTTTCATTTTTTTTTCCACTTATACCATATTTTTGTATGTTGAGGCACCTATTGAGAACCCCTGAAAAAGGTACAAACGATGAAAACCCACCTCTAATGAACAAAGGTACATATGTGTGCTTGGTCTATTTTAGTATGAATTTGCTGAAAAAAAGTTTTTAATGAAGCATATAAAATTTGTAAAGAAACATCAAAACCCCATTCTTGAAGCGCCCCTGAAAAATCAACCACAGGAGATAAAATTAAAATATTGTACTTTGAATATGTTATACCCAGAAATTTCTTGAAAAGAGACCAATTAAAGATAAATATTTATCAGGGATGCCACTTTTGATATAATCAAAAAAAAAAATTTAGATCTTTTTAAATTGGTCTCGGGGAACTCTTTCTACGCCATCATTTTGATTCACGTAGTCGCTCCCTCCCCCCACCCCGCAAAAATTTTTATCAACAATATATTCTCTTCAAACAAAATTTTGAAGGATGAGGAGGTGTGGAGTTAAGGATTGTAAAAAATATGAAATTGAAACTGAAACAGATCACTTTTGGCCCTCTACCAGGTAAGTGAAAAATTACACAGGTCGCAAAAATCGAAATTTTTTATTTTTCAAAAAAATTAAATTAAAGGGTCCATTACCTCGAATACGCGCCCAAAACTTGTTTCTAGTTCAGAGAAGTGGATTCAGGTCGAAATAGTTGGATACTTTTGCATAGCAGTGCTGCCAATCTCATTATTCAATAAAAGTTGAAAATATTGCTCTTATTTTTGGCAAAATTTCATAATGCAATGTCTCAAAATCATTTCTCAAGTTGGCAGCACTGCTTTGCAAAACCATCCCGCAATTTCGATCTAAAGCCATTTTTTCTGAGCTAAAAAACATTTTTGAGCACGTATTTGAGGTAATAGGCCCTTAAATTGCATTTTTTTGAAAAATAAAAAAATCTAGATTTTTGTGATCTGTAACTTTTCAACCACCTGGTAGAGGGCCAAAAGTGGTCTAGGATTGAACTGAAAATGCGCTAGGCAGACGCAGAATCTCAAATTGCAACTTGTTAGCACTGTGGTTGGGATCTTACACCATTTTTAGTAAATGTAAGTGACGAAAAACTACGTTTTTTTCCCGGAAAATTACCTTACATTAAAGACCCATAGCTCCACCCCTCCACCTTTGAGCTAGGGGCACAAAATTTTGTATGATGAGTTTTCAACTTAAAGTCAACCACCTGCATGAGTTTGGTCAAAATCCTAGGTATTTTTTTTCACTCCATCCTGATGTAGATGTAGTCAGTATTTAAATTACCCCAAACCCTCCCATTGAAATCCCAAGAAAGGGATAGTTACATTTAAGTATTTCAATTTTGTTTTCATTCTTTACTTCTGGGACTGGGAGCCTTCAACTTTCCAAAAATGATACAGAGATCATTCTAGGCTAAATCATTTGTCATTGGTATTATTTTTTAAACGATAAAAAAAACAATAAATCTAAAAAAAACAACGACATGATGTATTATTCAAGTCCATCCCCATCCAACTAAGCAGAATAAAATAAAATAACTCATCAAAAAATCAGTCACAAAACAGAAATTTTCCGATCAAATCAAACTACTTTGTAGGCCAAACATACCAACTTTTGAACTTCAACTACAACCAAATCATCATAATTTGAAAATTCTCAATCGCAATGCAATACATCAAGGTTGAAAATAAATTCCAATATCATGCACTGTGCAGAACAGTAGGACACTTATAAAACCATTGTAAATAATAAAAGTTTTCTAGTGGTAGGAAGGTCAGAAAATTCACATACCATCCAAGCGTGACATTGCTGTCGGCGTTATTGACGCATTCGACAAATTATCGAAAATTATGATGATGTATATTTTATTCATCGTTATTATAAGTCCACGACTCGCTAACTATTGTTTTCTTTTCTTTTTTTCTTAATACGTAGAAAGACATTTATTGGATTCTATTAACAACTCGGTCAACCCTTGCGATAATTTTTACGAATTTGCATGCGGAAATTGGAAAAGACGTCATCCTATTCCAAGTGACACGATGAGCATAGATCTGTTTGTTGGGATTCAAGCACGAACTTCGGCTCAGATAGCAAGTAAGCTTTAAAATAAATTTAATGCTGGTCAATATATGGTGTAAATTTTCCAAATATATTCCATAAGTAGTAACTAATAATACATATCAATCGCGCGACATTCACCTTGAAAAAGATATTTTATAAATTATCCGATTACATTTTCAAACAACGGCTACCTTTTATTTTGCACGGTACATCGAGTAAAAAAGTGACCGTAATATTCATTAAGTAAAGTACACGTAACCTTGATGAGCGTTTATTGAACGCCGGAAGTTAATGAAAAATATTCCACTCGTCTACCAAGGGTGATACTCTATTCTAATTAGCGTAGAAAAATGAAATTATTCGCTTTCGTTAGTATACTACAACTGCATATCTATATTATTTATGAATGACAAATTTATGGAAACGTTAAATCCATACTGTTTACAGATTTTCTCAAACAAAACAATTCCGATAGCGAACCTCAAGCTGTACACCAAGCCAGGACATTATTTAAATCCTGTCTAAAAGCAGGTAAGATATTTTAAAGTTGATTCTTTTTTTTTAAATAAATAAATAAATAAATAAATGCTTAAATGGAATACTATTTTAGCGAAACTAAATGAAAGCATTGGATATCATCAAATCATCGAAACCTTAGAAGCAGTAAATTTATCGATTGTTCCGTATTTTACTGATAAATCTGAAAATTTTTCATGGGTCCAAACTGCAGTACTGAGTAAAAAAGAAATCGGCCAAAATTTCTTTATAGAATTTAGCATTTCAAATGATCCGAAAAATCACACCATTAAAAGACTAGCCATTACCAAACCAACAAGCACAAGTCCATTGTCAACGTAATCACCTTCATAGTTCAGTTAACTCAAATCAATCGATAGGTACTAATTGGAACACATTTTTCAGGCATCGCTTTTTCGAACGTCATAAAAAGATTATCGATTCGGAAACACAATGCGATAATTATCTATACGAGAATGAAACTCAATATTTAAAAGATACAGATGAACTGATCGAAGATGGTTTCTACAAATACGTGAAAAACGTAACGAGCTATTTTTTCGATATGGAAGGATTAGAATGGAGCGAAGAAACAGATGAAAATTTCATTGATCTCATGATACAGTTTATAAAATTCGATGATGAAGTAGATACTGTAAGAATAAATATAGTTTATCCAGTACTTTACCAAAATATTCATCGTTTAATTCATATGTGGTTAAAAAAAAAAAAAAAAAAACTATTTTTTATAGTTAATGGAACTGTATTACGACAAAAGTCCTTTGATACCGGAATATACGACGATCGAAGAACTACAGAGCTTAATCGATGTGATCTCCGAATGTAACAATGTTAATTCTATAGTTGGTATTTATGATTTTTTTGTGGAGGGGTATTGACCCTGCGATTTGTACTATTTTTGAACCTAATTGGTTTCATACTATCGCAGATAGACTGGAAAGAATATTTTACGTGGATGTTTCATGATATAGAAACTGTAGAACTAGACTTTCAAAATAGAGATAATCTCATTTTGATAGTGAACCGAGATTACTTGACTGCTGTTTTTAAATTATTAGCGAGCACACCGCCACACGTTATTGGTAAGGAAATACACTCATTTCATAAAATTACATTTGCAGCAGTATTATCAGTTAATTAAATTACAGAATTTTATATGTGGTGGAAAACGGTTTATGGAATTATACCTCTGACAGTCAGCACACTTAATCAACAATATAATGAATATTACGAAGAAATATCTGGTAGTGCAAGAAGACCACGGTGAGTCTATTTGAACTGCGAATAATTATGTTGATTCAGTACTAAGCACCAATATTTGCGACGAATTGTAATTAGATGAAATACGGATAAAATCGAATTTTTCAAGACTATGATTATTTGTGATCATTGTGATAAACACAATGGTGGAATTTGAAAACAAGTGAAGAAGATAACTTACCGATTTTGAATCCGATTCTTGAGAACTGTGTCAATTGGTCATTGGGTCATTAAAATTAAAACGCTTCATTGCGAAATGTAAAATTACAATTTTTAACGAAAAATTCACGCAAATCACAAAAAAATATCAATTTATTAACTGATTAAAATAAATTTTTAAAAAGTTGTTAATAACGTAATCAGTGTTACCGCCTTTAAACTCACACAAGTAAACTGAGCAACGATTTTTTGCTATCACTTTGAAAATCATATATGTTTTTCATTTTGATTTTCTTGATTAACATAAAACATTTTTTTGAAACCAGATTTGTTACTTTTAAGTAAAGAAGGAATATAATTTATCTATACAATAATTAGGCAAAAAATAATTAAAATAATTTTGAAAAAAAAACACAAAAAATTTAAGGTTTTCAGTTTAGCTACATTCAGGCACAAAAAGTTGACTTTCTTATTTTAACAATTTGATTGAAAATTTAAATTTTTTAATTTTATTTCAATTAAAAATTTATCAGAAATGTGTATAATTTTTTACAGAGATTTGTACTGCGCTGATACAGCTAATGAAGCATTAGGTTTCGCAGTGGCATATTTCATCATATATGATGACACCGTCAAAGAGAACATGGTCAAAGTAAGTTCATTTCCTGTAACTTTCATGGATACAAAATAATGATTACAGCTAAACATTTCCATTTAATTACCGAAAATTGTTAAACATAAGATTTCAGAGATGGTTGATAATATTCAGTTCGCATTTTTAGAAGAAATTGACAATCTAGAATGGATGGATGAAGAAACGCGTAACAGAACTTTAAAAAAATTGAAAGCTATGAAAAAAAATATAGGATATCCAGAATGGATGAATCGTGCAGAAGAATACGATCAATATTACGATAACGTAAGCATAATTTGTATAATGGACTCGTTAGCTGTTTTATTTTGAAAGTGTTTTTAAACAAAAATGCATTTTATAGGTGACAATGTATGAAGACGATTTCTATGGAAATGTGGTTGTGGAAAATAAACGACAATTTTATTGGATGTTGGACAATTATCACGAATTGGAAACTGACGACACTGATGGGTAAATAGGTTTATATTTTTCTGCATACTAGTTTGATTGTTGACTAATTTTTTTATAATAATGTAGCTGGACGAGCAATCCATTAGATGTTAACGCTTTCAATAATATTGAAGAAAACACAATTAGTAAGGAAACATCAATATGAATATTTCAAACTTCCTTAAGAAATATTTTCAATTGTTCATTATTTCATTTATTAATACCTTTACTATTTTTTAAATTTATGTTACAGTGATTCCTGCGGGTATATTTCCTTTCCCATTTTATCAGTTAGGATTAGAGTAAGTCATTTTATCGTCTTAACACGCATTACCAAATAAAGTGTATATTTTACAAATAACATTGAATTTTAATGGATTTAGATCACTGAATTACGGTGCTATTGGTACAGTGATTGGTCACGAACTGACTCACGGTTTTGACAATACAGGTACGTATATTAACTAAATATAATATTCAAGTTATATGGAATAATATATTTCATGCATCGTAAAATTGAAGATTATTTCACAAACTGTATTCAGATACAATTGATAAAAACCATGATTTATTTTGATGAAAAAAAATAACGATCAAGAATGAATGCAGTGTTGAACATTGTTTGATGTTTTAATTGTGATTATTGATGTAATTTTTTTTCTTTTTTTTCCAGGAAAAGAATATGATGGGGATGGTCATTTGAACCCATGGTGGACAAATGAAACAAGATATGAGTATGAAGAAAGAGCTGAATGTTTTATTAATCACTACAGCGGATTCAATTTTACTGGAATGGAGGACGCTGATAATGAAACAACTGTACTTCATATATTTATGATATAATATTGCAGTAGATATTACTGCACCTGATACGTATATACACATACTTACTTAAAAATTTTTTCCTTATTTTCAGTTGAATGGAGCACAAACTTTAGATGAAAATATAGCTGACAATGGTGGACTACGAATTGCATTTTACGCTTACAAAAATTATGTCGAGAAAAATAAAAAAGAGAAAGTTCTGCCAAGCTTTAAACAATACACTAACGAACAAATGTTTTTCTTAGCCTTCGCTAACGTAATTTCGAATAAATATTTAAATATTTGTATAAGTAAAAGCAATAGATAGCAGTTAATTCAAATTTAATAATCATTCATCTATTTTTACAGACTTGGTGTGAACATGGAACTAGCAAGTCATTAAAAATTAGCTTAACTGACGAACACAGTCCGAATTTTGTGAGAGTGTTAGCTACATTAATAAATTCAAAGGAATTCGCGCAAACATGGAATTGTCCCAAAGGGACTCCCATGAATCCAGAAGTTGACAAATGTCAAATATGGTGAAAATAATTTTAAAGTTACCATTTTTGATTTTTCAAAATTTATAACTCTTTGCAATGTTAAACTTGATGTTTGGATTCGTTTTTATTCTAGATTTTTACCAATTTATGTGATGTATGTCTATGTACTTACTTATTTTATCGTTTCGTACTTAGTTAAATTTGAAAAATTATCAAATCCAGTCAATTTATTTTTAACGAAATTTCGTTTATTGAATTTGTTACTGAAAGATAGCACGTATCATGAAAAGGAAAATATTTTACGTGTTTCAAGTATTTAATTTGATTGTTGTAAATTTTTTTAAGAAAGTCATTATTTTAATGATGAATCTCATTACTACATGAAATACTGTGTATTTACGTAACGTATTTATATATTTGTAACGTTTTCTTAATTGTAGATACATCGTACAAGGATTCAGTATTATATTGTGACTACTGTTATTCGTTTTCTTTTTATTTGTATTTTTTTATGGTAAAAAATAATTTTTAAGGTCATTGTTACCATATTTTCTTTCATTTTTTTGATGTTTTGTAAGAAAAATTTGTTGAATAAAACTGATTTTTCCATTAATTTGTCGGTGCTTTGTTTGAATATTTTCGCGAAACTCGTAGAAATATATAAAACAAGCAAAAGTAATAAAAAAATATTTTCGTGAATTACTTTTCTAGAATCATACATTAGTTTTTTATTCTGGGATTGCAAGTGACATCGGTTTATTCATGAAAATTTAACATTTATTGCGAATACTCATACATTAAAATTTGTCATTTTTCTCATGGTAGCCAGATCGTTTTTCTCAACCCAGCATTGCATTAAGATGTGAATGTCAACTAAACCATGTGTATGCTCTTTTTTCATCACCATAATTTACACTTCTCTCTATCCGGATTCATAGGCGAACCTTTTTTACATTTCCACGCTTCTGCAAATTCTTCGGAATTCCTTAACGTTGCCATTACACGAACTGGTCTTGGACTATGCGTATCGTCGTTCATAGATTCAACATTCCCTCGTTCACACCAAGTCTACAATTGGAAATATAATCACGATTATGCGTGTAAATACATTCTTTATAAATTAAATTTTAAAATTATTTTGTTTACATTTGCAAATGAAAGGAAAAATAACTGCTCAGGAGAGTAATGGTCAAGTTTTGGTAGTAATTTTTCCTTGCCGTTTTTTTTAATGTAATTTTTAAACGCGTAATATGCCACACGTAAACCTTCATTGTCAGCCAAGTTTTCATCTAATGTTAGAAGCCCGTCAACCTTTGAAACAATATAATATAAAAAAATAATGGGAAAAAATTTTTACAGCTTCACTTTAATTTAAACATGTTAGTAGGTATTACTTTCTGATGAGTTGTTCCAACAGTGTATTCGTAATAGTTGTTTACAAATTAATTGGCTTTTTTTTCATATGTTCTTAAAGCATCCAGACTCCATTCCAATTCCAAATTGCGTTCAGTGTCGCGTTTCAATCCTGTATTAAGATGTGAAAATGAACATAAATTAGGTACAGATAAGAATAAACAAAAAATTTGTTCTATTTAGTTTTTCTTCTTAAAGCTAGTGAAATTCGCACATTTCATTTTTTTTGTGTTGTTTTGCTACCTATAGTTATCTAGTTGATACTAATGCATACCTAATGCGTCAAAGGCATGTGTCATTTCATGACCAATAATCATTCCAATGGCTCCATAATCCAAAGCTCTAGGAAACAAAAAAAAAAAACTGAACATTAATTTTTTCTGAAGACTGAAAAAATTTGCGTAAGAACTCTTTACCTTAATCCGAGCTGATAAAATGGAAATTTTAATATTGCTACCGGTAGAGCTAAAAATAAATGTATGATGCATTGTAACTTATTAAAATTGAAAGTTGTAAAGTTTTCTGGAACGAATTAAGTATATTTAATCGAATAATTACCAATGGCATCAAAGTCTCTCGAATAATACGTGTCTACGTGTAGAATAATTTCATTCCACCTGTGAAAATTTAGCAGATGTATTAGACTGAGATATTTGGGTTTAAAGTGGTTACTTTGTGAAATGGTGTTTCATTTACCAATCGTCATCAGATACTGAACGATGATAAGACATCAAGCGGTCTAAAAATTTTTGATGTTTTAGCGTCATTATTGTACGCAAAAAACTGTTGTCATCTAAGTGATACTAGAATGAAAAAAAAATTAAAGGACGCACGATGAATCAGTTTTTGTAGAAGTTTTGTAGAATCTGTAACAACGAGACTAACGGTTGGATATTGTGTTACATCCTTCATCCACCTTGGATATCCAATATCTGATCTGATATTATGAAGTTTTTGCACGACTTTTTTCATTGTACGGCCATCAATCCACGTTGCATTGCTTACTATATCCAAGTAAGAGAAACGAATTTCTTCGAATATTTCTGATATCTGTAAGAACACGTAGAAATTAAAATTTACGGTTAGAGTTGGCAATAAATGGCATTATTTTTATAAATATGATCGAACTCAAAGCAAAAATTGGGAAAAATTAACAAAAATTAAAAAGCGCAAAGGTCGATCGATTGTCATGATATGAGTATGACGTCACTGTGTTTGGAGCAGGGAAAATTTGATTTCGTTACAGTTTGCACTGATTAATTATAATTTGATAATAATTTTAAATATTATAATTGAAATTAAAATTTGATTTATTAAGTGGAAAGTAATTAATTGAATACGCTGTTGTAGTACGAATAGGTATGTATGATTTTGTAATATTATTTAATTTCATTCGCTAACGTTACCTTTTCAAATTTTTTTTTTATTGAATTATCACGAACTAAAAAGTAAGCCATGCTCGACTGATATATTTCTTTGACGTTATTATAACAAAACATTTCTCTGTAAAAGATGGAAATGTGTTGAGATTTGACTCGGTTTCATCCACATAAGAATATTGAAAATCTTATATTTACCTGGAAGCTTTCTCATCACCAGTAATACTGCGGTAAATGGTATTGTACTGCTTATTCAATGTACTACTAGTATATGGTATAATTCCATTGGTGACTTCAATCCACATGTAATATTCTGCGAAATTACTTACCATGAGCGATGAGTGCTTCCATCATACATCTTTTGTAAAAGTAAATATCGAAATAAACAATAGTTCTGAATTTACCAACAATGTACATTGGTGTAGTAGCAAGTAAGTTTAATATTTCTATGATATATGCAAAATCCGGTACTAAAATGATTCGATCATCGTGTTTGAAATCAAGATGAACGTTCGTATCTTCGAATAACATTTCAAAAAATCTTTTCCAGCAGATCTAGAATATAAATCGAAATTTATCAGAATGAATAGTAATGGTATGATTATAAAAAAATTACGTACTATACGTTCCTCGTTATAGTGAAAAATTTGATCTGTAATTTCTTGTAAATCGGAAATCGAAACGTAGGGTGAGATATATTCGTCAGTCTTGAAAAACATACTCCGAATCTAAAGAAATTTACAAAATTAATACTTATTTTTTGGAACGTACTAAAGAAAATAAAATAAAAAAAGATACGATCTCACCGCACTGTACTGAGCAGCAAATTGTAAGAATAATTCATAATTTTTTGAAAATATTTTTTCCATTTCTTGAGGCCAGTGTAAGTTGGCTTGTCGGAAAGCATTCTTCACTAATTTCTTCAAATATTTGTATCGTAAACGGTCCGCATCTGTTTGACCTTTTTTATCTAACTCACTCGCTGGTTGACTGAAAACGTGAAAATTTGTATTAAAAACGCTTAAAAATATTTTCTAGATTTCATTTTGAATGTGAAATTTCTTTACTTTGCAAATGGCAAAAGTCGTTCAGGTCTTCCAATAGCCAATTTTTTCATTGTATTATTGTGGGGATCTACTTGAATTTCAAATTCAATAAAAAATGTCAAATCTAAATATTTTTTACTTCTCGCAATCGTTGTAAACCAACTGAAATTAGGTGTTGCTACGACATAAGGAGGTACAACAGGTAGATTCACTTTTTGCAACGTTTCTGCGATTTCTTCAAATAAGGTTGTATTATTGGAAGCGACTATAAAACGGAAAATTATTTAAAATAATGCCTCAATGGCTGAAACCGATTAGATTGCAATTTACCTTCGTTTACACACTGACGATACATTTTTCTAGCTTGATGCAATGCAGTTGGTTCATTCTTTTCGTCGTTCGAGTCTAAATAATCTGAAATTATATGGTTTTGACAATTTGGTATCATTAATAGTTCTAAAAAAGAATTATATCAATGGCTGACTTCTTTAGTACTAAACCAAGCTCTTACGTAGTATTTCGGATTTCATGTGTTCTTGCAATATACGAAAGGCATTCGATCCGGTCAGTTTGTTGTTCGATTGGTATTCAGGTTTCCAGTTTCCGCAAACAAATTCGTAAAAATTATCGCAGGGGTTTACCGAAAAATTCATAGAATCTATGAAATGTTGTTCTGTGAAATAAAGACTGATCATTAGGAATTTACGGGGCATATACGAAGCTACATTTTGAATACTTAAATTTTTCTATTAAAGTAAATTTTACCCGATCTTTTACATAGTGCTGATTGACAATATACAGCATCACGACCTGAAGCTGCGAAATTTAAATTTCATTTAGAAGAAAGGTAAATGGATAAAATCATTTATTAGTGAGTAGAGGTTCGAATTATTGTTTAAAAATAGTATCAACAACTTACCAATGAATTTAATTAATTTATAACAAAAGTAGATCGTAAAAAACAGTGTTATCAGTTGCATGAATCGTATTAGTTTATTATTCTCTGTCCTGAAATAAAAAAGTATACATGTTTTTATCTATCTAATATTACTGGCTGATTTTCTGTATGTCATGTCGTATTGTCAATTGAAACCAGGCTACTACGGTCTATCAACCTACCGCGGATGAGGGGAGGGGGCTGAAATGCGGTGAAGGTGTATTCTTGAAGAACAACTCGTCGTTGAAAAATGGGGGAGGGCTTTTTAAAATCTATACCTGATATAGGTAAAAGAAAAAAATGAAAGAAAAAACAAAAAAAGTATTCATTTTTTAAAATATATTTTTGAGTATACACTCGATCCAGTAGTGTAGATAGTGTAGAACGGGAGAGGGGCAAACAACACCGCCACCCCCAAGCGATTTTTGGCATTTACAGCTTGTGGTGTTAATACTGGTGTGAGGGATTGGAGGCGAGGGGAATTTTTATACAAAAAAAAACGCAGTTGAATTTAACATTCATATCTTTGAAATACGTCTGTATGTTGATTTTCTGACTCTTTATGTTTAAAATTTTCACTCTCGCATCCTCAAGATATGCGTATATACATTTCCCTTTTCAAAAAAATTTTCAGCAACTCCCTACCACCCTCTATACACAATAGTCAAGTATGGTTACGCGGCTGATATGAGAGGGGGGAGCTCAGTTAAAATGTTTTGAGGGGGTGCTCGTCATTGTCCGTTTTGGGGTTCAAGAAGATCATTTAGACCACTTTTGACCATGTCAGATATTTATTTTCATTATGAAACTAAAAATTATTTGCTCAGCTCGATACCGAACAAAATTAATTAAATTTGAAAAATAGGTTTCGATTGGCGGTGGATTTGATATTCTGGAGTGGGGATGACCTCGGGTCAAAATTTAGTTGTGCCCAGATTTGGGGGAGAGGGTGTTGAGGGGCTAAAATTGCAAAAATTTTTCTTTTTGAGCCAGTTGATAGACCATTTACAGCTGCATGACATATCCAAAAATTAGACTCCTAGGTCAATTAGGAGGGGAGATATGAGGGTTTTTCCTCTTTCTGACCTTGAAAAGGAGCCTTTCCTCTCCTATCTCTCTTTCAAATTAAGCTTGGGAGTTAACATTTGGTATGTAATCTTAGTAGGGGCCGTAAAAGTGGTTTTTGGAGGTTTCGATTTCTCGGACCCATTGCGAAGAAGTGGCCACTCCCTTTCCCACCGCTACGATTAATTAGGAAAAAAATATCGCGATTCATATAATTATAATTTTTCACGAAAATGAGGGTGAAGACTTGTATTGTACTTTTTATTCAATTATCAACTTACTTTTTGCATAATGGGTTTTTGATGGATTCTTCTAGATCTACGTGTACGTTTGCAAATGGTTGTAAATTTTGAAGGTCGGAAGAGTCCGCTAAAAATATACAAACACTCATTAATTACCTACATGGTCTTCTTTTGTTAGCTTTAGTATATAAATCGATTCGTCGAAATCAAAGCGTGGTTATAATTTTCGACTGTATTAACAATGAAATCGAAAACCGTGAAATTTTATATCTTTGTACAAACGTATAAGTACCTTCAATGAACCGTACCTGTATCTACATAATGATTAATTTCTATTCGCCTAAAATAGCTACCTGTGTGGGAATTAGGTGGAACTTCATCTGAATGCATCGCTGCATCGGTGTTTTATATAGCGACCACCTGAAAATACAAATTCACAAACGTTTTCGGAGGATTTTCATGCTTGCTGTAAAATGTATTACTGAGGAAATGGTATTTGAAGTATGGTTTAGTTATCTATTCGTACCCTAGATATATTTCTTAATGAATGGCCTCATGCTTTCATGTTGATTAGCAGATATTCAGATAAAATAATCTGTTAAAATGGTCAATGAATTTTTTTATTTTTATTTTTAATTGGTATTTTGATATTGATATGCATTTTGGGGTTAAATCGGTATTTTTAAATCATTAATTATGTGCTTACGTGGTGTACATTATTTTATAGGTATTTTAACGAAACATTTATTTATTTATTGAATATTTTATTAAAAAAATCACTCGTATAAATTTTAATCTTAAAGATACCTTTCTTATGAATATTTTTAATTACCATAGTTTACATTTTTCACCAATAGGATTCATTGATGATCCAGCTTTGCAATTCCAAGCTTGTGAAAATTCATTACTACTACTTAAAGTTGTCAGTACACGTAAAATATTCAAACCATGTTCATCGGTTAGTTTTAATTTTCGCATTTCATTACTAATATGTTCGCATCGACTCTAAAAATTTAAATACATCGATAGCAACTATTTAATAAAGAAATTGTGTAAAGGAAAACAGCAGTACCAGTAGGTATGGTACTCACGTGAGTAAAAGCTACAAAAAACAATTGTTCGGCTGTAAAGTTTAATTTGACGAAAACTTCTTCAGGACCATAATTTTTTATATAATTTTTATACGCTTTAAAGGCTATTCCAAGGCCACCATGATCGGCTATATTTTCATTCAATGTTAATAAACCATTCAAGTATGACTATAAAGAATTGTAAAAAGATGAATGTGTCGAATGATATCATACGTAGTAGGTATGCAACAAATAATCTATTATTATGATTACTCGAATGTCGTCGGCGTTATTTGTTTTCATGTGATTGGCTACAAATCGATCGTAATTGTTGACAAATTGAACAGCTCGCTTTTCGTATTCGAGTCTAGTATTATTTGTCCACCATGAATTTAAATGACCATCCGCTTCGAATTCTTTACCTTTTAAAAATAAATAATTTTTCTTTTGGATTCATTTCTGAATTTTTTTGGCACCTTTTTTTCTTTTTATTGAAAAACAATTATTAGGTACCGGCTTTGTCAAACCCGTGAATTAATTCGTGTCCTATTATCACTCCAATAGCACCGTAATTCATTGCCCTGAAAAAATAAACGTATAGTTTTATTATTGCAATTATTTATTTTTAGTAGAGAATTTTTGACTAAAAAAAAAAAATACATACTGAACTCCCAGATCGTAAAAAGGATACCACATTAGACCTACCGGAATAGCTAAAAAAAATTATCATACAAGTTAATGTTAATTCGAGTACCTAACACGTATACGTGTGTACCACCTGAGCAATAAAATAAAATTAAAATCTTACTAATGCTGTTATAGAACGAAGAATAAAATGCGTTCACTTGTAATACATAACCAATCCACCTAAACATAAATATACAAGAATAATTCCTCGAGAGGTGTTTTTTTTACAAATGAAAATTTGTATCCATTTATGGATTTATTGTAGGTATACGTTACGGATTTTCTTTTTCGTGATTATTTTCGGTTTTATAAAGTGCAAGCATGTTAAGAAATTTTCTTCTTTTTATTTTCAATACATTCTGCAGGAGATCATCTTCGTTCATTGTAAGCTGCAAAAAAAAATAAATTCAATTGAATTGAAATTCTTTCAATTTATTGATCAACTTATTTTTACTCACATTTTTATAAAATTTATCGATGTTTTTTGGGTCTTCAAGCCATTTTGGGTATCCTATGTTTGTTTTCATTAAATTGAGCTTACTTAAAGCTTTCGTTCTGGTTTCTTCGTCTAACCACTGGGCATTTCTTATTTCTTCAGAAAAAGCATCTCGTATGTTTTCAAAAATTTCTGAAACCTTGTGTTATCAAAGCGTTTGCTGATTAATAATTTGAACAATTAACAAAATAATTGTTTTGCAAAGCCCGAATTCAGCTCTATACTTATTTAATCTGTTTAGAATATTAGAAAAGTTGTAAAATATTTGTTCAAATATAAGAATCGTTTTGTAATTTCGCCATAAACTTGAAAATAACATTGAATTCGATATCAGCGACCTTTTAAACCACGAAATCGACACCCATGATGAATTTTTATCAATTTTTTGAGTTACCCCCTCTCCATCCCCCGTAATTGCGGGAAGATTTCAGTTATTTAGATATTTGTTTTAAATAATGCAAAATTTTGTAAAAATACCTCTAGAAACAAAATAAAAGAGGTGGGAAATGAAAAACTTGCATATTTCTTCATGTACCGCTTTTCACGGATGGGTAAATGATTAGAGGGAAGAGGGTTGAGGAATAGTAGGGCTGAAAAAATGATAAAAAATCATAATTGGTGTCGATTGTTATGTTTTTTGAGGCGTTGAATTCAAATTTGGTATCGATTTTGTTCGCAAAATCATCATATTCAGAGTTGAAAGGTAAATTACAAGCAACTTTGAACTTACTGAACATTTTTAGCTGGATTTTCTATGTAATACTGTCAATAAAAACTAGGTTAATACGGTCTATCAACCAATGGAGAATGAGGGGGAAAAATGTCAACAAAATCCGTTTTAAAGTCCTAGAAGATCATTGCAACCATTTTTGGACTTGTCAGATATTTAATATATCCACTGACGTGCTATTTGATACTTTAGAGTGGGGATGACCTCCAATCGAAATTCAGTGGGGAACGGGTGATGAGGGGCTAAAATCGCAAAAATTGTTCCTTTTCTTGCCAATCGATAGAGAATCCAAAGTTGTGTAACTTATCTAATAATCACCCTCCTAGGTCAATTAGGAGAGAAGATATGAGGCTTTTCCCCCTTTTTGACCTTTGAAAAATAGCAGTTCCTCCCCTATCCCGTCACCAAACTAAGCTTGGAATTCAAAATTTGGTATGTGAGTTTAGTAGGGGCCGTAGATGTGTCTTATGGGAGTTCTGACTTTTCAGACCCTTTGCGTCCTCTCATAGCCTAAACATGTAGTTTTTTAGCTTGGTTCTTTTATGTTTTGAGTTTGTTCCTCGTATAACTTCCCTCCGAATTGAGCTAAGGAGTTGAAATTTGGTATGTACATTTAATATGAGTCTTAGATGTACCTTTTGGGGATCTCGACTTTCCAGTCTCATTGCACCCCCTCACAACCTCAAAAATGTAGTTTTTTGGTCAGTTTTTATTTTTTGAGTTTGTCCCACGCAGATCTCCCTTCCAGATTGAGTTAGAATGTTGAAATTTGGCATGTACATTTGGTAGGTGTCCTAAATGTACGTTCTGGTGGTTTAATCTTTTCTGCCTTTTTGCACCCCTTCACAGTGCCGAAAAAGTGGTGTTTGGTTGGTTTTGCTTATTTTTGAATTTGCTCTACGCCTATCTCCCCTCCAAATTGAGTTGGGAAGTTGAAATTTGGCATGTAGATTTAGTAGGTATCCTAAATGTGTCTGTTAGGAGTTTCAGATATTTATTCCAATGTCTACATGTACTTCTACCACTACTATAAAAAGTCATCCCAGGGCGTATCTTTTTTTTATTCCATGAATGAACAATTCGTATATCTCCTTTATTCCAGAAAAATCAGGCTCAAAAAACAAGCGCATTGCGGATCCTAAATGAGGCTGAGATTGTCATAGCACATTCGCCCCAGAGCCATTCTACAGCTGCTGCAATAAGCCTTACCTGAAGAATCGTCTTCTGTTTGGCGGTATCGTTCACGATGAAGTATGGAGTAGCATAATAAAATGATGTTTGGACTAAATCTGTGCAATAAAGGTCCCTAAAAGAAAAAATTTCGGTGGTTAATTTTTTTTATTTATTGAGATAAAAATATCAAGTGTAATAGGTTACCTGGGTGGCCTCTGTTTTCCAAAAAATTTATTCAGGTATTCGTTATATTTACCAATCAGGGTACTTTTTGAGTATGGCAACACCACAAACATCGTTTTACTCCACATGTAAAATTCTAAGTATAAAAAAAAAAAAATTTAATAGGGAAAAACTCGTATAATTACGAATCTTGGTGAATAGAAATTTAATCGAATTATTATCTCACCTATAATATGAGCAGGTGTTTCAGCCAATAATTTCAGTACTCCCGAGATATACTGTTTATTCGGTAGTAAAATTAACCGATCAGTACGATTTAAATTCAAAGAAATCGATGATCCTTCAAACATTTTTTCAAGATACGTTTGCCAATTTATCTGAAAATGTTTACGGAATCGCAGAAGTTAATCGAGGTCGAAATATATTAAGATGAAAATATTTCTAAGGCGAAACTTTCTCAAATACTTTGGAATTTTGGTGTTTCTTTTTGAAGATTATTTCAGTCATTTGTTGGAGTTCTTCGATAGACGTATAATCTGCTAAGTACGAGCCAGTATTCGAAGCATCCAACTAAACGATTGAAAAATTAAATTCATGTTTTTGGAGTCGAAAAAAAAATACTAAATGAACAAATTGTAAAATATACCTCTTCCAACTGTCTGGCGAATTTGAAAAGTTTCCAAAAACGATGCCTGAATATTAATCCAATCAGTGGAGTCCATTTTTGATTATTTCTGCGATACAAATGAATGGCAATACTTCTGATGAATTTGTAAAATCCGGATTTCGATTTGGCATTTATGTCGTGAAATTTATCATATCTATCGACAATTATTCTTTATGAAATGGATATTTTTTGTTTTATAACATTTGAAAAAAGGGTTTATTTATACAGAAAACTAGATAAGTAATTCACCTTGCATGAAATCTATGCGATGGATTCGTGATATAAATTCGATTAGCGTTTATTATATAAGGATCCGGTTGAATGGAAAATTGAAAGAAAAAATCGTGGTTTAATAATTTCTTGCTTATTATTGCAGGTAAAATCCAAGAAAATTGTTCGAATTTTTTCGAAAAATTTGGCACCACTGGAAGCTGCAATCGACGTAACAACGAAGATAATCTTTCGTATTCAAACTCCTTGTTACGTGTTCCTATAAATACGCATTGTTCGACGATGTAACAACAGAAATGTATTCCAAGCTCCGAAATGTTTCATTTTACACCTTAAAGAAGAGAATCAGAAAGAAAACTTACTCGAGGTAACGCATGACTTGTACATTTTTCTAGCTTCATGCACAGCCTTAGGTTCGTGCTCGGCGTCTGGATCATTTAGGTAACCTACGTAGAAAAAAGTAATACATATTTCTGTAGGTTTTAGCTGCATTTCGAATAGGTATAGGTAAATCCTGAATTACTTTCTATCTTTCTTAGTATTCTATTTTCCAACTCGGTACTTGTGCTTGTACGAAACAAATGGTTAGGAATGGTATCATGTTCTATCCAATTTCCGCACACGAATTCATAAAAATTCGTACAAGGGTCTACTGAGAAATTGATCGATTGTAGGAGGCGTTTTTCTGAAATTCACGAATATTTTATACATGCAGGTATTTGAAAAATTCATCGATAGTTTTCGTTTTACTTTTATAGCTTACCTATAGATTGGCGAATTATTTTTGTTGATTCTGTCAATACGATATCTGATTTTTTCATAGATTTCAAATCCCCTAATTGATTTATTTACGAATTTAATTCATAGGCTAAATATGAAATTTATGTTTTGAAAAATTTATTAATAAAATAGGGAATCAGCTACTCACTCGTTATCGTATAAATTGCGTAGCTAGCTATAACTAAAAATATGAGATGAAGAGCTACCGTTATTGATATCAACCATCTTTTTTTGCTGAAAATGATAAACGAATAGATTAAAATACCTGTTGAGGTTTTAATGAAAGTAGGTACATAACCACATTGTAAATGGTGAGTTACCATTTCTTAGAATCATTATTTTTTAACGATAGATTAGTCGTAGTTTCACTCGATATTTCGGCATTTTTCTCGTCTGTAAAAATTGTTAATTTGAGAATTGATGTGTAGGCTTATTTAAAAAAAAAATAAAATTCGAATTTTTGCAATTAACTTATATAAATGATATATACCTGATTTATTTCTTACCCCCATTTCGACTCAGAGGTTTCATAATATCTCGATCATCAACCAAATACTGAATTCAGTTTGTTCAAAAGTTTAGTTTTAGTTCGTAATTAATTAATTATTTATCTTTAATCTTTATCATTCGAATTTAATCAGAACTGATAATTTCATTTAGGTTTTTTTTTACGAATTTAAATTTATTACGAAAAACGTCACGAAGATGATTATATTACTTCATGTCCATACCTATTTGATTGGATTATTTGAATATAGTACAGGCTTTTTAGGTTTTAACCCGATCAATTCGTATATATTCAATATTTTCGTAGTTTCCTAAAATCCATGCGCATTTTGCCCCCTTTCGAGGGAGCAAGTAGGTGCAAAATTTGGTTTTTTGGCAACTGTTTCCACAATAACACACACACAAAAAAATTGTCGGAACAAAAGTTATTTCTTTGACACCCCCCCCCCTGAAGTCGTGGGGAGAAGCTAGAGTTCAGAAAAAAAATGTTGAAAATCTTCAATTGACACGAATAATTTTTAAAAATCTGTTTAATTTATTTTTAGTAGTATTTTTCTTGCTCGGTACTTCCCACACTATTATGTAAAATAAAAGAAAATGTTGGGACATGTTTTTCTCAAATTAGAGGAGAGGAGGGGAGGCCTGCCTTTCAAAAAATTTCAACTTTCTCAAGGGATAAATCCGTGGCAAGCGTTGTAAAGCGTTAAAAGACAAACATTTTAATTATTTTAATTTTTCCCCAGGTGGTCATGGGACGGAGCTGTGACAAAAAAAAAAAATGACGTCTGAAATTTCTCTTGAAATGACAAAATTAGGCCAGTGTAAGTCAGATATAAACTCCAGCAAGCCAAAAATTGAGCGATCCCAATGTAAAGATTTTTTCGTTCGCGGAAGCCTATTTTGACAACCATTTGAACATTGAAACTAAACTGAGCTTTTGAAGGAGAGGTTCAAAAGCCTAAATTTGGCAAAGTTTGCACAATGGTGTTGATTTACGAGGTTTAAAATTTGCTGTTCTATATCAATGGGTGTTTGTAGCTTTTACACCCAAATTAAGCCCCAAAATGATGTGTTGAAATTTTCAAATTTTGCAAAATGCATACAAATGGGTATCGAATTCCGTACATGGGTTGTTAAATGTGATTTTTTGAGATTTTGAAACTATTAAATTTAAAGACAATTTTGAAGCTTGGTAAATTGATACCGATTGAACGTCCCTTTCAAAAGCTCAATTTGGGTTCAATGCTGAAATGGTTCTCAAAGTCAGATTCCGCGACCACAAAAATTCATGTATTAGACTCTTTCAATTTGTGGCTCGCTGGAATTTATACCTGACTCGCATAGGAGAAAAATATACATTTCAAAAGGAATTGTCAAGTGACATTTTTTATATCATATTGTCAATGGAAACGAAGCTATTACAGTCTGTCGACCAACGTCAGATGAGGGAAGAGGGGATCAACAAAATCCGTTTTGAGGTTCTAGAAGACCATGAAGGCAATTTTTAGTCATGTTAGATACTTATTTTTATTTCATTTTTTTTTCGCCGAACATTAAAATGTTTTACTCCGTTTGATACTAACCAAAATTGCTCTAATTCGGTCAATCAGCTCAGATTAGCGGTCGATTAGATTTATATCAGTGGGGATGACTTTGGGTCAAAATTCAGTTTTGCCCTATTTTGAGGGAGGGGGTACTGAGGGGCCAAAAACACAAAAATTGTTCCTTTTTGAGTCAATTGATAGAAAATCCAAAGTTGTATAACATATCCAAAAATCAACCTCCGAAGTCAATCAAGAGGGGAGATATGGGGGATTTCTTTCTCTTTGGCCCTGAAAAAGGGCTGTTCCTCCCCTATCACCCTACCAAATTAAGCTAGGAAGTTGAAATTTGGTGTGTACATTTAGTAGGGTCTCTAGATGTACCTTTTGGGGGTCTCGAGTTTTCAGTTCCATTGCTCCCCCTCACAGCCCTAAATATGTGGTTTTTTGGTAGATTTTTTTAATTTGTAGAGTTTGTTCCTCGCATAACTCCCCTACAAATTAAGCTAAGAAGTTGACCTCGATGCAGACAAAATATACATGGATTTTAGGGAAGTTTGAGAATATTGAATTACATACTTCACAATACCTGTGTACGAAATTTACGTTTTCCATGAATTTTTGTTCGAGTTTGGGCTATTTTTGTGCTAAAACGACCGTACTAATGAAGGAAAGTGTAGGAAATGCTCGAACAAAAAATTTTACGTATTATGAAATTATTTTATTCAAAAGTATAAAAAATTACATTTTTTAAAAATTAATTAGTTGTTTACCATAGCTGACACGAGGTTTTGTCTGGATTCATAGGTGTACCTTTTTTACATCCCCAAGCTTTAGAAAATTCTGGAAAATTTTTCAACGATGCTAAAACGCGAATAGCGGAAGGACTATGAGGCTCATCTATGTGGTAACCATATTTATCTCTCGTTCGATGTTCACACCATGTCTTGAAAAAAAAAAAAAAAAAAAAAAAGGAAAATTATTAAATAAAATTTTACTTTTTTTTT
>FIZR01021576.1:0-11277 GCA_900060175.1 Ferrisia virgata | reverse complement strand
AGAGAGAGATCGAAAGATTAATGCCGAAAAATAGAATGAAAGAGAAGAGAGAGAGAGAGAAAAAAAAAAGAGTAGTGGTCTCTCATGCCACATGTTCACTGCGCCAAGTGCGCGTACTTTTCAAAGACCGAAGGCCAAGAGCGCTTCGCTTACTCGTACTTCATTTCCAGCGAAAAAGTACAAGCGAAGCGCAAGAGGTAACCGAGGGGTGGGTGGGCGGGCACGCAACGCAGTAGGCAGTAGGCAGTACCTGAGGCGAATGCTCCACCGGTAATCCCAACTTTTTCAGATCGCTGCCGAATTCTTTGACGCCTTGGTAATCGCCTTGAATTGCGTACGCCGCGAACTGGCTGAGTTTGTTTGTGAGTCTTTCGGCTTTGGTTACTTGACCGGGCCGCACTCCCGGTCTTTCTTTATACACGACGAACTGTATTTTGACGGTGAATATTTTGCCGTACTGGTCGTATTGTTGGGCGCCTGCGAACAAGCATGAAAAAACAGATCGTTAGCTAGGGAATGACGGATAATCAGGGTGGGCGGGTGAGTGGGGGGGGGGCTAGACAGCAGCAGCAGCAGCAGCAGATACACTTGCCGATATCGGAAATAGCGTAGCACGGTTGCAGAGGCCATTCGTGGTGTAGCGTCTCTTTGCCGTCGTCCTTGTTCACCAATTCCAAATGAGGAGTTTCTCCTTGGTAGACCAGTCGCACGAAAACTTTTTTCCAAAATCTGCAAAATAAGGTTGTCGCGTTTGACTGGCAGCTGGCTTTGGCCGCGGCGGCGCGGACAAACTCGCGCGGTTGGTCCTCTACATGTGGCCGACTTACCTCTGACCGGTGAATTTCTTGCGTATCGGATATCGTATTTGCATCTCCCACCCTGGGCCGGTGTAATTTGTTCGCGGAAACGGTAACAGCGGCTGAGATACGTCTTCGTCGAATAGCGGAGTTGGCGGCGTTTCAGTCGAATCGGTTTTCGCTACTTTTTGCGCCATAGCTGCGAGAAATTGTAAACGTTACGGTGCGGTATGCGGTATGCGGTACTGCGGCCGGATACTACAGTAGTACGTGGTAGCTAACCACGGTTCACTCGCGCTCCCTTACCAGCGTTAAATGTGTCTCCTAATTCGGTCGGCGGCTGCGTGTACGTGCTTGTCGTCTGGTACGCCGCGTCTGATCTGTATTCTTGATCGTTTGTGCTCGGTGGCCACGATGCATCGCTCCTGCAGGCGCAAACGTAATACAAATTTATACAAATTTGTAAATTGAAACTTTTCTACGCTATAAACTCGCCAAACTCGCAAACTCGCTAATCGAAAGGAAGAATTTGGAGTGCGCGCCACCATCTTTTTAGTACGTATTCGGTGTACTTACGCGTACTGCGTTGTTTGTCCCAAGTTCTGGTTGAAAGTGGCGTCAAACGTTGGCGGGGGTCGATTCATGGCTAAAAATTCGTCGAACGTATCTTCGTTGCCGAAACCTTGCGTAGTACCAAATTCGTCGGCTGCGAGCAAAAAAGTAGAAAAAAATTTTACGTTTCGCAAGAACAGTCGGCGGTACTATGGGAGGAAGAAGAGGAGGAGGAGGAGGAGGAGGAGGAGGCACCGGCGACTCACCTGCGAGATTCCCGGTAACGGAGGCGCCGTCACCGCCGCCGCCGCCGCCAGAAGAGCCGAACGGATCGAATGGATCGGCGGTGGCCGGTTGTTTGACGTTGTCGAATTTCTCTTGGAATATGTCGAAGTCGTCCCGCGAAGAATGGGTTTCGGGTTGCGCGAACGCCGCCGCAAACGGATCGGCCGGCGACGAAGCTTGAGCGCTCGAGTACGAGACGAACGGATCGGGCGTCGGTCGATTTTCATTTCGCACGAAAGACGCGAACGGATCGATCCTTTCGACCGCTTCGTCGAATATCAGACTCGGCTCTTTGTCGACCATTTCGCTCTCGTTCTCGTACAGCGTTTCGTTGTCGATGTGCTCGCAAGACATGATAGGCGTGGTGCTGATGACCGGAAATTTGGGAGCCTCGAGGATGTCGCCGCCGGAGTCGGTGTCGGCGTCGGCGGTCGCCGTCGCAGTCTGCTCGTCGATGGCGCGCCGTTCGAACGTCTCCTTGATGACTTTTTGATCGGCGGCGAAGAATCCGCCGGAGTAGTCGAGCGAGTATTTTTTGTGCGTCGGTATGACCTGTATTCGACTGGCGGTCACGTCGTGCGACGCTTTGCGAGTAGCCACGTAGTTGAGAGGAGGTGGTTGCGGTGGCGTAGTAGTAGTAGTAGTAGTCATCGTCGTCGTCGTCGTCGTCTTTTCGACTCTTTCTTCGATTATTTGAGGCGGCGCTGGCACCGGTGGCGGAGCTGGTCGAATCGACGACGCTTCGTCGTACGGCGTCGATCGGGAGGCGCCGCCGCTGCCGAAATCCAGCGAACTTTTTCTGGACGACGTGGTAGATTTCAACGACGATTTTCGGGACGTTTGCGGCGTTTCGCGACTGTCGGACCGCGTAACAACTTGGTAAGGCGGCTGTCGGTTGGACGTCGCGTCCGCCGACGTTGAAAACGACGACGACGGCGACGACGACGACAACGACGTTAGATTACTCAAATCGGTTTCGCAGTGTACGGGCAGAGGAGGCGGCGGCGGTCTACACGGTGGCGGTGGCGGCGGCGGCGGTTGCGTTTGCGGCTGCGTAACGGCGGTCGTTAATTCGGCCGCGGTGGACGCGGTGAGCGGGGTCGGCACGGGCGCCGGCGGCGGCGTAGGCGCCGACGATACCGGCGACGGAGCCGGCACCGACGGAGGAACGCTGGCCATTTCGTGATGATCTTTGTGCTCGTCGTCTTTGGAAAGGCTGGCGATGGCGTCGAACAGGCTGATGGCCTCTCGCTGTATATCGTGTTTGGTGTGCCTGTCGTGGCCGTGCGACGTCAACTTGCACGTTTCCATCTGCTCGTCGCCCAGCAAGTCGTTGACTTCGCCCATCAACGTCGGACTGGGCGAGTTGAGTTCGCGCAGCGGCGTCGGACTCGGCGTCCTGGTCGCCTGCAGTCTGTCCAGCAGTTCGGTAGACGTTTGCTCGAGGGCGGCCGTTACGCTCAGTATCAGTTCTTTCGACTCCCTCGGCGGCATCGGACGCGGCGGCGGAGGACGTCGCGGCGGCGGTCGCTCGGCCGACGCTTTATCGGTCGCCGGCGACGTGTCCATCGAGTGGCACGTCGAATCCAGTCCAACAACATTGAACGGCACCTGCGGACAAGACTATCCTCGTGTATTCTGTAGTGCGTGAAAAATGGCGGCGGGGTGCGCGCGAATCTACGCTCGTAGACGCGTAAGCCGAGAAAAGCGAAAAAATAAAATGACGTATACGTTACCGGATCCGGTGCCGAAACGTCGGTCGCAAGCGGAGCGCCGAAATCGGCCAGCAACAGATCGGAGAGGTTGTCGTTTGGTTTTTCGGCGCCGGTCGTCGGAAGAAATGCGTCGCCGCCAAACGGGGTGCCGTTCGATCGCGTCGTCGTAGCATAATTGCTGGGAGCGGCGTTGGCGGCGGCTACGCTGGCGAAAATGTTGGGCGATGTGGCCTCGGTGGCGAAAAACGCGGCGAACGGGTTCGTGCCAGCCGGTTCGACGCCCGACTGAGCTGACGTCTGCGTATCGCCGCCGCCGCCGCCGCCGCCGCCGAAGCCCTGCAGAAACGGATTCGAACTGAACGACGAGTCGGCGGCGGCGGCGGCAGCTGAGATGCCGAACGGATTTGCGGCGGCACTGGAAGCGGCGATGGGGCCGGCGTCGAAAGCGCCGCCTAGGCCCATCAAGAACGGATTCGTGCTCTGCGATTCGGTCATGGTTGTTGGTTGGATTACCGAGGTGTGTGGGGTGTGTGGGGTGTGTGGGGTGTGGGCTGTGGCGCTTCGAGCTAACGTTAATATTTCGTTACGAGTTCGGTTTCCAGCAGCTTCAATTCCACTTTACCGGGTCGAATGTTGTCGGCGATCGAAGTGTCGAACGGATCGCTGTACGCGATCTCGATGCGTTGCAACGACGGCGGTTGTAGCGGCGGCGTCGGCAGTATGTCGGGCGCGGCGGCCACCACCTGCTCGCGGTCGTCTTCTCGCGTTCCGGTTAGAATGTCGAGCACGACGGGCGTGCCGCACTGATCGGCGACCGGTTGCGGATTACACGAGTACTTGTTGAGGATGGCGTGCGTGATCGAGTTGGCGGTGGCGTCGTACTTTCGCGGATCGAAATCGTTATCGTCGTCCGCGTTGTCGGCGACGGGGTCGCTGCGTGTTAGCTCGCTTTCGATCAGTTTCAGCTCCAATTTACCCGGAGCGCCGCAAACGTGAGACGTATCGAACGGATCGTATTCCGGCTGCGGCTCGTCGAACGCTCGCTGATCGGCTACGGCGAGCGGAGTTAGCGGTTTCGCGACCTCGACGTCGATCTCTTCGATTTTCAAAAAATCCGGCTTCTTGGAAGGCGATACGGCGTCGGGCTGGTTGGCGGCTGCGGACGCGGCTGCAGCTGCGCGCTGGTTAATCGCTAATTCTTGCGGTCGTATCGGTTTCGCGGTACACGATGACGATTCGCCGGCTCGCGGATCAAAATCGTCGTCGTCGTCGTCGTCGTCGTAGATATGGCCGACGGCGGTGCCGGTTGCCGGATGCGGCGTCGAGACGGGCGCGATATCGCTCAGCAGTTCTTTTTCGAGTAACTTGATCTCCTGCCTGCCGGGCAAGATGACTTTGGCGACGATAGAAGTGTCGAACGGATCGATTTCCTCTGGTTCGGCTGCGGCGGCCGCGACGATAGGTTGCAGAGGATGTGCGGCGATGAACTGGGCGGACGGGGTTTGCGCGTCGAACGGCTGACCGCACGCGTGGCGGCCGTTTAGTGCGGCCGAATCGTCGGTGTCGGCCGTCGGCGTTGGTAGGGCGCTGGACGACTTGCGCGCCAACGATGCGGCGGCTAGCTGAGCGAACTCGTCGTCTGTGGCGCTGTCCGACGAAGCCTGCTTGCCGAGACTGCTGGCGGCGGCTGCTGCGGCTGCTGCTGCTGCTGGTAGTACGGCGCCGCTGCTGTTCGCCGCTAGAACGTCGAATTCGTCGAGTTCGAAATCGCTGAGATCTACTTTAGGTGGCGCGGCCGCTACCGCTGGGTGGTGGCCGGCTGCTGCCGCGACTGCGGCAGTCGACGACGGTATCGGTAGGGGCGCGACCGATAAGGGCGCCGCTAGCGTTACGTCGTCGTCGTCGTCGAGTAAGGTTTTGACCGGCGAGTCGACGGGCGTTACTGCCGCGGCGGTGGCGGCGAGAACGGTCCTACTGTCGGCGACCGGATCGGCGCTGACGCCGGCACCCTCGTCGAAGCTGGTCAACAGCAAATCGACCGGTTTGACGCGTCTGCGAGGTGATCTCTTTTCGGCGGCGGCGGTCGCGAACTGCGCACCGCTGGTCGAATCGACCGCGCGACCGGAGAGCACTTGTACGGCGCAGCCCAAGTTCAGGTAGCGTTTCTTCGGATTCGACTCGATAAACTTGTTGGCGTACGAAGTGTCGAACAAATCGTAGTCGTCTTGCGCGTCCGCCGGCGGACTGTCCGGAATGTACGCGAGTTTCAATTCACCGCTGGCTACGGCGTCAACGTACGACGTATCGAACAGCGTATCATCTACGGCGACCTCCTCTTCGGATTCGTACTCGGATTCGGATTTGCGGCCGGACGCGAAATCTACCGCTTCGCCGGCGACCTCCTGTTCGTTGTCGCGCTGCTGCTGCTGCTGCTGCTGCTGCTCGTGCTCGCGTTCGCGCTCTTCTTCTAGCTGTTTTTGTTTTTGTTTTTCTACCTCAGACGGGGGCGCTTTGCGTTGAAAGAAGCTGGTCGACTTGATGCGATCGAGATCCTCTTGGGTTTTCTGCAAGATCGTATCAACGCCGGCGGTTAGAGCTTTAAACTTTTGCCATTCGTCGCTCTGCGGCTCGCCAGCACCACCGCCCGCACTGCTGTCGCCGTCGCCGCTGCCGCTGCCGGCGCCGCTATTCGATGTCTGCTGAGCTAGGCTTAAGTCTGCGCTGGATGCCGGCTGTTTGCTGCAGCCGTGCTCTTTGCGATATTTCTCTAATTCCTCTTCGTTGAATAAATCGTCGTCGTCTTTGCGTTTGTTCTTTTTATCTTTCTTCTTCTTCTTTAAGCCTTTGTGAATTTTCAACATGATCTATTCTAAATTCACTAGAATGGTACCTGAAACACATCGCATATCCACCATGTAATAGATGTTGTAGCCTCGTACAATCGGTATAGTCGATCATTCGGGGTGTTGGTTTTCTCTCTCCTCCCCTCTCTCTTTCTTTTCAAACACTACATATACATAGATATATATATACTCGCGAATATCGTGTTCATTTAGTGAATACCTATACCTATACCTATACCTATACCTATACCTGTACCTACTTACCAACACAAGTATATAGCTAATTGATAGAACGAGTAGTTTAGGTTCTACCAGTATTTTCATTTATTTTTTTTTTTTTATTTTTTTTTTTTGGTTTCAGATTCGAAAGAAAAAACCCGCTCGTTACTTACTCCGTGGGCTAACATCATCATTTACATCACCCTGATCAAAATAAAAAGACCAGCTACCTTTAAACAATCGATTACGAATTTATAGCCAATGTCGCATGTCGCGCGTTATCCGAATACCCTCTGAAAGTGTTAAAGTACAAGATTACTGAAATAAGTTTCGTAGGTAGGGTAGGTCTAGGTTTAGGTCTTGGTATACCCGTGTACGAAGTAGTTGTTGATTGATTTGCGAGGCAAATAAATCAACTTTCCATTAACTGTATAGTCAACGTTATAGGTGAATAGGCAGGCAGGCAGGCAGGCAGGTAGGTAGGTACGTTTGTAAGTGAGTACGTAATGTATCGAGTATATTTTATTTAAAAAAAAAAAAAAAAAAAAAAAAAAAAATTTATTTAAAAAAAAAAAAAAAAAAAAAAAAAATTAAACGAATTAAAAGGAAGAAGAAACAAATGAAAAACTAGAGTTAAAGTTACACTTACTTTTCTACTGACATTTGTCACTCTATTTGAAAAAAAAAATATTAACAAACGAACAATTGAACTAGAGTTAATATTATCGTTGCACTGGGTGCTTTACCGCCTACAAATGGCCGATTATACTTAATATTTGGTTATATTTTTTTCGTAATCGGGGCGTGAATGCGAGAACGATACGCGTTTAATATTTTTCGCGAGATTTTTCGTCAGCTTTACTAAGGTACGAGAGTATGAGGACACGAGTTTTCATAATTTTTCGCAATTTCCACCGATTGCCAGAGAGCAGCACCGTAAAAGAAATTACAAAATGGGAGCTTCGATATTGATTTTAGTACAACTCGGCTGATGCGCAAACAAAAGTTCGCTTTGACCAAGGAGTAAAATGACGTAAGCCGTACGTAACGCAACGCCTGTTTGTCTGCTACTTTCCTTTTCACCTCACATTTCTTCTTATACCTGTCTCTCGTCGTGTACGCTGCTAATAACATGATCAATAAGCTTACCAGTTACGATAAATTATACGTAATATTAGTAAATTTTTCCGCCATCGCATCGATTAAATATTTTTAGTTACAGTTTTCGTTTTCGTTTTATTTTTATTTTTATTTTTATTTTTTTCGTCGTACCGTATACACCGCATCGTACATCGTATGTCGTATTCTGCTTTAAAAATTCAACGAAAATTACTTCGACGTTACGCTCGCCATACTGCCTCTATGCCTCTATGCCTCTATATGCCTCTACATCTGCCTCTTACCGTACATGTCTACTTACACTGTATTTATCAAGTTGTCAGCCAATTGCGAGTGAGTTTACTTTTATATTCGTCTCGTACGTACGTACGTAATGTAACGGGTCCTACCTAGGTAAACTACCTAAATACGTGCTAATATCTCTACGTAAAAGTCTGATGTTTCTGATATTTATACGGAAATAGCCGAGACTTGCGATAAATTAATCAATCAATCAACGTGATCTAGAGTACGAGGCAGTAGTACATATATTGGATAGGGGGACATGAAAGGCTGAGACGCTGAAATTGTTGATTCATGCAAAATAACTTTTCTTAGAAGCATGAGTCTACGGCACTTCCCTTCCCATGTAACATTATCGATAAGAACCTAAACTGTTTATTGAAAAATAAAACGTTGAGTTAGTCGTCTATTTCTCTCTGCTTTAATAGGTTATGGGCCCAGTTACATTGACTTGGTCTATACGTATATTATATGCTCGTAAATTTTGAAGCGCAATTGTGCAATAAATTTTTATAAAACATTACATTTATATTACTGTAAAAACATGAGTGCCGAAAGTTCGGATCGTCGTGTGTTGAAATTTGACCGTTTCGTTGGAAAAAATTTTTCGGTTTGGAAAGATCGTATGTTATCAGCCTTAGATGTCCACGAATTACGAAAATATGTGATCGAACCAGTACCTGAGAATCCTACAGAAAACTGGAAGAAGAAAAATGCTATTGCTAAAAGTGAAATAATTTTTCAATTGGGTGATGATTTTGTGAGAAAAGCAGCCGCGACGGACCATGCGAAAACAATCTTGGATGATCTCGCCAAAATTTATGAAAGGAAAAGTTTAGCCACGCAAATTGTCCTGGGTGGAATATTTCAGCAGTTGAAGATTAAATATCGTTTGTTTGAATTCATTTGAAATGGCATCGTTCCTCAACCCAAATCAACGGCTGCATTCAGTACAAAGTTCATTAAAAAATCACCCGAAAGCGACAAGGTGTAACGATACAGCACATCGAAGTGAATTTCTCACGCAATATTCGTCCTTTTTTTCACGTTGACCGTAGCAGGTCAACTTGTGTACTTATCGAACCAGAATTACTCCTTTATTTTTCTAATCGTTGCGTCGCGTCGTAGCCGGTCTCGGTAAAGACTGGTCAATCGGCTATTACAGTTTTTAGGGTTTTAAAATACTTGAAATATTTATTCAGTCTTAGTCTTGGGTCATTGTGGATGCTCTTTAAGCGTTCAAGATCCGTGTTGGGTCTTTTTCAACTTTCAAGTGATTCGTACATTATGATTGAATTTTGTATCATTAATTTTCGCGTGAACAGTGATTAAAATTTTTGAAAAATTTTAATGTCTTGAAGAATTGTGTCTGTTGCAGTGTGTATTTATTTTTTCATTTATGTAACGTTTTAAAAGTAAGATCGTAGAGTAATATAATCAAAGAAACGTCAACTCCCTTTATATCTACTTTCCTTCTCCCTTTTTACCAGTCTACATCTCATCAAGTCGGAAACAATATAGTATGCAAAAGTCGTGGTCGTTTCATCTTGTTAAATGAATGATTTACTCAGATTGCCAAGCTAAGGTATACATTTCCGGCGAATATCTTAAATTGTCGCCGTTTCGTTGTCGTCGTCGTCGTCGTCTTTATTGTACAGCGCGCGTAGGTATACGTAAATGTGCATAGTATATTTACAAGTAGAGCTGTACCGACTCTGTAAGTATATACCTACCTATATCGTTGTGTACAGTATACATTGTTTGAGGAGGAAAATATTCAAAATGGCGTCGCCCAAGGGTGGATATAGTACACTGCTCGACGCGGTGTAGAGTCTGTTGTCGTTTTGTTTTTCATTCGTCGTAGGTACTGTGTGAGAGCTGCTTTCTGCCAACTTTAATAAGATGACGAAAACGACGACGACGCCGACGAGTGTTGTTTTCTCTTCGCGAGGTGACAGTAGAAATAAGAGAAGTGTTTCCGTCGAGTAGGTACGCCATATCCTTTTCTTACATTTACCTACACATGCTTAACGGGGAGAAATTGGAAGACGTTGTAGATTTTTGGTAATCAAGTGTGAGCTTGATGTTGGCGTTCGTTTGCGGTTTTATAGGAGAAAAGCAAAGCACCGGGATAAAGATAGAGGCAGAATGTTAAATAAGAAAATACTGATGCCAGCATCGTGTGCTTTACCATCGTGGATACATTATATACTCGTATCCATATTCTGTATATTTATAATAGCATTTTCGTATTCGTATCTAGGCGATAGGTACCTCAACCTTTTGCCTAAGATGTTGCCATAGTATTTACTAAATCGCTCGCTTTAATATTCGTCGAGCGAATTTCTGTATCGTCTGTAGCTGGCTTACATTCGTACTCTCTCGATCTTTCTCGTTCTCTCGTAGCTTTGTTCTGGTTGGCGTTTTTTTTTTTTATTTTCCAGCATTATACACCAGCTGTCTTCCTTAAACTATACGATGTGTTTGTTTATTTAAGCGAAGAATAGACGCTACCTACTTCCTAACATAAGCCATAGCTCGATGTAATAACAGAGCAGTGGAAATGGAAAGCTTGGTGCGATAGAGCGGATGCTTACAGAGATACTAAGGTGTAGGTCTGTAGGTATATTTTACAATAAGCTTGAGGAAGTGAAATGAGAGAGGGAACAGATTCGAAATTTCCTCATACATTTTATATGTGAGTGTGTGTACCTGTTAAGACATTTCTGTTTTGTAGTTTTCATGGATGATTTGCTTATTTAGTCCATTTGACTTGGTGACTTTCGAATAGTACACGAATCTATTTAAGAAAACCTAAAGCGATGTTTTTTTTAATTTGTTAAATCGATTGAATTAGGTATTTCTGTTGCTATATGATTAATTTGGACGTTCTTATTGATATCGGCGATTGTGTGTGGTAGATGAATAGGTGATTATTCACTTACTCCAGATGTCCACCATCCTGACTTCATGTTAGAGAGCTAATAATCTTTATGCTTGTTATTGGGCTGCATGCCCCCAGCCCCGCCTATGTATGGTGGTTGGAGGGTGAAAGTGGTATCAATCGGTTGTGTTTCGATTGGGCGCCCCTTTGTACCTTATTGAAAAAAAAAAACACTTGAGCAGAGCTAGGGACATGCGAGCCCTGCCCATGCGAGAGTGTTGGATGAAAATAGTTTTAATTGTTTGTACTTTACTGGGATCGTGATAGGTGGCACACTCTCTTAGGAGCAATACGATCGTAAGCGATTGGGGCCTATTAACATCAAAAATGTTTAATAGGACATCTTGGAACAGCGAGAGCATCAGATTTGCGGCAAAGTTCGACGATGTTCCGAAAGCGTTTAGGATATTGAAACATGGTTAGTAGTAGGTTCAGTTCCTTTATAAGCGAATTTGTGTGTGTATCGAAATGGATGCGCAATGCGCAGAGCAGTTACCAGTTGTTATCGACAGTATTGAAAT